>QJOB01000259.1:0-85536 GCA_004155035.1 Monosporascus sp. 5C6A
AATGGCCAGTTCCATCCATATATTTTTGTATGGTGGTGGATGGACGTCAACCCACTCCACGGGGGTGCTTCGTGGCGTGGATTGCATTGCTTCGACCTCTGCTTGTATTGGCGTGCACATGGGTGGGCGAGTGGCAAGCCACATTCCGTTTCCAGATCCTAGCATTACGTTCTTGCTATTAATTGTCTAAATGTGAGCAGTCACAGTGATCAAATGCAGGAAGCTGGCGTCATCTCTGTGCGATGGTTCTCTATCTACTTGAATGGACAAATCCTACTCTTCCTTCGAATCGGAGTGACCCCGCCCTACTTAGCTTCTGAATCACACACCTTTTTTTTTGCAACATAACTATTAACTTTTGATATATCGGGTTTTAAAGCAATATATCTTAACAAGAAAAACGCTCCTTATTTGCAGCTGTATACCATTAGGTAGCTCTTGCCAAGAGCTACATTTTGATGCCGGTTATACCTTTGTAACTGCTATATCCAAGAAGAAACGGGTTTTTAAATAAGTAATTTCGAAATTAAGTTATATGTATTCTTGAATAACATAACAAATATAACAGCTACAAAAGTACATCCGGTACCATTATGTAGCCCTCGACGAGGGCTACATAATGAAATATAGCTGTACGTGAGTAACCTTTTGGTTATCAAAATAACTTGCTTTAAAGCCCGAAATATCCAAAATTGATAGTTTAAACAACTTCGAAGTTATTTGTAAGTACGTAACAACTGAAAACGCCTTACTAAAAAGAACGTAGCAAAAAGTTGGCCTAGTACCAACCCCGCGCTAAACCTTTTTTAATAAGGCTTTTTCGCCGTTAGCTTAAAATACCAACCCCTTACTTAGTTCTTTTTAGTAAGGCGTTTTTAATTGTTATTACGTACAGCAAACAATTTCGAAGTCGTCCAAATTATCAATTTTGAATATTTCGGGCTTTAATGCAAATTATTTTAACAACAAAGGTTACTAACGTACAGCTATATGTCGTTATGTAGCCCTCGTCGAGGGCTACATAATGGTACCGGATGTACTTTTGTAGCTGTTATATTTGTTATGTTATTCAAGAATACATATAACTTAATTTCGAAATTACTTATTTAAAAACCCGTTTCTTCTTGGATATAGCAGTTACAAAGGTATAACCGGCATCAAAATGTAGCTCTTGGCAAGAGCTACCTAATGGTATACAGCTGCAAATAAGGAGCGTTTTTCTTGTTAAGATATATTGCTTTAAAACCCGATATATCAAAAGTTAATAGTTATATTGCAAAAAAAAAGGTGTGTGATTCAGAAGCTAAGTAGGGCGGGGTTACTCTGATTCGAAGTAAGAGTATTCGTAAGCAATCGCCTTTAAGTACATAATTAGTGTGGATTACCCACTTTTGGAATGCACTCATTTTGGGCGGGGAATTATGAATAAAATGGTAAAAAGTTAAAAATTGTTTTAAAAATATAGTTTAAAAATTTATAAATAACATATATAACTCTTATAAGGTACTATAAATAATTCCAACTTTAATATAAGATATAACGGCTAAGAAACTGTATTCTTTTCGTAAATTTATATCAAAGTTTAAAGTTAATTTAAACGGAATAAACATAATCCAAAACTTTTTTCTTTACAATATTAACTTTATAATTATAAAATATAAATTAATAATAAACATTATATCTTATTGCCTTATACGTATATAACATTTAATATTATATATATAATATCTTAAAAGAAACAAGCTTAAATTTAAAAACATTTTATGTATATAATATTATACAACTAGCTTTATCCATATCTCTCTGTCTTTTAAGTTTTTATTAAGTTTTAAGATATTTTTAACCTTTTAATTTCAAATTATAAAAATTTCAATATTTTAAAATTGAAGTTATATTTCAATCGTATATTTAATTCGTTATAGTGAAGAACTTGTATTTTAACTCTTTTTGTAGTATTCTTCTTAAATAAAGCTTTGAACCATTTTATGCTTTTATTATATATTACAGCATTTTAATAATAAATTATTAATAGTTTTTGATTCCGTTGTTTTATATAATTAAAGTCAATTTAAAAAAATAACAATTGGATGAAGAAAGTAATAAATATTATTAATTAAGTCTTTATATAATCCATTATATAATATTTTAAGTGGTTTATTTATATCTATTCTTGCTATTTTATTTTATTATTTTAGAAACCTAGTGATTTGGTGAGAGTTGGCCTCCAAAGGGGGGTCACCCATACTAGGCGGTTAAAAAGTAAGCGGTGGATAAAGCATGTTGTAAGCTACATCCTACAGCCCTACATCGATAAAGCCTTCTAGCTTGTAACACTTAAAATACAAAATGCCGATACGCCCTTTTACGTTAGCTAATTTACTAACCGTTACACCAACCAAATCTTAAGTTTTTTTTTAATTTTTAAGTTTTAAGTTCCGTATAAATCTTTCAAAATCCGCTTCATTAAATAACTTTATACAACCGTCGGCAGAATTATCTTTGCTTTCTACGTGTTAAAAGCTGATATTATCGTTCCGGAAGTTTTAATGAACGTAGTATTATGTAACTCGAATATAACGCTTTTATCGTAATATCTAGATCTTTGTTACTTGCTTAAATACATTTATATTATTCTTTAAAATAGAAATAAAGCCCTTATATATAGGTCTTACTTCTGCTAAGAAATTTATAATCTTTATTATCTCCGTTACAATTATTCTTATTCCTATATACTCCGTTTTAATAACATATCTCGCAATAATACCTCTAACTTCAAAAGCCATAATAGAAATATTGCAGCTATAAAAAAATAGATATCTTATAATTGATTTAGCTAATTCTGAATTATCTGCAAAATCTATATCCATTATTCCGAATAATCTTAAATTGTTATATTTTCGGTATAAATACGATTTGTCTAATCTTCGATATTAAATCGATAGGTTTATTGTAACGGTTAAAGGGTTCCCAAGTATTAAACCTAAGTCGTACGGTTTATATTAGCAATAGTATCGGAAACTTTAAATAATAAAATCGTTTTAACTTTGTTTAATAATAACAAAATATGTTATACGTAATTAATTATTGTTATAGGCTGCTGTTTTAATTTAATTAACGGGTAGCGATCGTACTTATATGTTTATATCGCGTTTTTTTAGTTTCTAGAAATTATTTAGAATTCTTTTAATATAACTATATATTTTCTGTTTCGTAGATGTTTTTAAGGCGATTTCAGATTGCCTAGTTCTGCCCTTATCCACGTTAATTTCTTTCGGAATTCTGGAAGTTCCTTGTAGTTTTAAGCAGCCGAGCAAACTAGGGTTCGTAATTTTCTAACGTGTAATGTTCCAGTAACTGGATTTCAAAATTATTTAATTTGTTGTTTTTGTTATTCTTCTATCCCTGTACCTTTGCTAGCAGTTTTTCCGTTAAAACGAGATTATTTATAATAAGTTCGTAAAAAGGTAAATTTTCTTTGTCGAAAATAAGGTGGTATCCGAAAATTAAAAGGTGTAACCGATTTTTTTTTAAAACAATTTTCGAAATCGATAATTACGTTAACGGTTTTGGATTAAGTAAATATTTTTAAATAAATTACCGTAAACGAGAAGGTTTTTGTCGAAACTTTTCTATTTCGGATAATGAATATTTCGTATTCGTATGGCATGTTATATTATTTCAGTTCGTATTTTAATTAATAAAAATTTGAAAAACCGTAAAAATAATTAAAGTTAAATTTTTAATCGTAAAACTAGCAAAAACTTATAAAACCTTTTATATGCTTTTAAGGTTTATTTTTAATATTTACCGTATAAAGTTATTTTTTGTTTTTAAAAACCTTGCACAACCGTGGCTAACGGGCATAAGATTTACCAAGGCCGAAACTTGTCGGCAACTACTAGAGGGGTGGACCCCTTTCCTGAATTAGAACTTTTAAAAGCAACGAATTTTAAAAGGTCGATAACAAAGCCACATTAAGATATAAAAACGAGATCTTTAGATAACGTATAAAGTAATTTATAAGTAATTTAATAAAAATAGAATGTTACTAAAATTACTATAGGAAAGGTTATTTAAGGAAAGGTTTTATATAAAAATATATGAATATAACTAATTAAATAAATTCCAATTCAAGTATAATTATGTTTTAATTTAAAAGAATGGTTTTAAACGAAAGTAAAAACGTAAAAGGGAACGAAAAAGTTGAAAAATACTTATGTTGTAATTTTTAAAGTTTTAGTAAATTTTTTATATTAAAAAGTAAAATATAAAGAATTGTTTAAAATTCAATTATATATATATATTTATAATAGAAAGTTTAGATAATATATTAATAAAGTTGGTATTTAGTATAAATAGAAAAGTATAATATTTAAATAACATTTAAAGTTATAAAAGCGGTATAAACCCTTTTTATTAATATTTAAATGTCATATTTATATTAATGTAACAATATATAAAGTTTTAAAAACATTTTGTATCAAAATAGATAAAATAATATACAAAGTCTTTTATAAAAGTTATTCTAGAAAAAAGTATCGGTTATTTATTTAATTATAAGATATAAAGGATATTAAATTATATTTTAAACGTTTTGAATGACAGATATTAATATTGAGTTATATATTAATATACGTAAAATATCATATTTTTTAGCTTTTTCTTTAAGATTTATATTACCTATTTTGTAAATATAAAATAACATATTTTTATTTTAATATTATTTATAACTTTCTAAATTTATAAATAGTATATATAACTTTTAAAATTAATAAAAATATATGACGTTGTAATATAAATTTAATCTTAATTACTTATACTTTTGCAAGTAATAAACGTTATATTAAAGGATATATATTGTTTATAATAATTATGATAATATAAAAACGCGTATTTCTTATAATAACTTTAAAATAAATATTATTCGAAAATATATTTATATTATAAAAATGTAAAATTTTTGCTAAAGAATAAGTTATTAGTAGGTTATTTTAATAACTTTAATTTATATTTTAATAACCTTATATTATATTTTACGTTAAGCTAAGTTCGAATAACGTTTTATATTACCGAGTCGTGCGTATTACAGAGTTGCGCGGTTTTTCCGTTATTTTAATTTCGTAACTTTAATTATATATATTCTAATATTAATAATATAGAACGGTTTATAAAAAGTGCCAGGTTGAATTTAGCTTTTTAGGTTTAAAAAATTAAACCCGGTATTTAGTTATAAACGGCTTCGTGTTATATATGATATTTCCGAATTTATTTTAAGAGACCGAATTTACGGTAAACTTTCCCGAGTTGATATTATTCCGAATTCGCGAAAATTAAAGCCGACCGAAGAAAAATCGATTGTTGACCGAATTTTTAACTTTGATGCGTAAGCGTTTCCTGTCCGGTTTTAATATGTTGAAAATATGGCGAATTTGTTATTTGCTTAGCGCGTTGCGGAACGCGTCGGAGTTAATTGAGCGTCGAGATTTGTTCGACGTTAAAAAAAGTTTTAAATGCGTTTAAATCGGAAAATCGATTATTAAAAGGTATTATGCGAAAATTTAGAGGTATTTTGTAAGTGGTTCGAGTTAGTTCGGGTTATAATCGTAAAATACGGTATTACCGAAGAGGATATTTATAATTTCGACGGGATGGGTTTTTTAATAAGGCTTTTGATAACATGCGGTATAGTAATTATAAGTATAAAAAAACGTAAAAAACTTAGATAAGCTTAATAAAGTAATTAGAAATAGGTTATAATTATATAGGTTATTAATTCGTACGGTTGGGTTATATCGTTATTTATTATTTTAATGGAGAAAATTTATTTTAAATTTTAATATCGCGATAACTTATTACCCGTTAATCAAAAAGTTGGAATCAATTATAATAACTGGATAACGAACGAATTAGGTTTAAAATAGATTTAATATTTCGATAAATATATTCGAACGCGTACGAAAAAAACGAAATGCTTTTTATTTTCGACGGTTATAAAAATTATTATTCGATAGAATTCGAGAAATATTACGCGAATAACGACATTATTACGTTTTGTATACTTCTTTATTTTTTTTATCGGTTTTAACTTTTTAACGTATTTTGTTTTTCCGTTTTAAAGTGCGTATATACGTTTTATATTAAAGATTTAATGCGACGTTATTATATTTATATCGTTAAGGAAAGTTTTCTCGCCGGTTTTTTCGACGCGTTTAAAACCGTTACAACGTCCTATAATATCAAGTCCGGTTTTGCAAATGTTGGATTTGTTTTATTTAATCCTAATAACGTTTTTTCCGATTTGGAATTTTTTTTTGCTGTATTTACGCTAACCGTTTCGCTGTTTACCTTTGCCGGTTCCATTTTTTCCCTACCGTCGAAAGCTCTTCGAAATATAAAAAAAATATAAAAACGGAAATAATATTTATAAAGAAAATTTAAAAATTACTAGGAGAGCTCGTTAATAAAAATAATTAAATCGGTTAATTTTTTAATAAAAAAATAACTTAATATTTTTGTACAAAAACGTTTTTAAAAAAAGGAAAACTGCTAAATTACGCGAAATTAATCATTTTTTTAACAAACGTCGAAAAACTAAAAATAAACGTTTCCAAAAAGGAGGAATATTTATTATATAAAAAAAACAAGTTTTCCTGGCCGATAAAAAGGGTAGTAAAAAGTCCTAGTTAACAGCAACAGAGGATAATCGTTATAAAAGGGTTAAAATGAAGGAACGGAAATATGACGTTTGCGACAAGCCCGGATATAATACGCGTATTTATAAAAAAGCTGTAAATACGTTTAACAACGAAAGATCCGATTAATTTAAATTAAGTTATGGCGTTATAATTGTTTTATTTGGATTTATTATTATGGAATGTTAAAAACCGCGCGATTCGGTAATGCACGCGATTCGGTGGTGTGAGATGTTACGTTTTGAATTTGAATTAAAGTTATTTATTTATTTATTATATATTATATTCTTTTTGTTTATATAAACACGAAAATAAACGTTATATATAACCCATAAATCTTCTGTTTTTGATTTAAGTGTATTTTACTTATATAAAACGCCTTTCAATTAATGCCTTTATAAAATATGGCGTCTTTCTTGTATTTATTTATTTAGTTATAGATTTTTGAATATCGCGTAATTTGCTAAGAAATGAATTCAGGAAGTGGGAACAAGACGCTAGTCGGAATCGAAATAAAAACGGAACTAAAATATGCAATTTATTTAAACTGTAAAAAAATATTTAAAAAGTTATCGTATTCGACAATATTAGATATAATATTTATTGTAAATATTTTATCGTAGAATCATTTTCTATATATTGGCTTAGCCTTATTTTCTAGGCTTGCTATATATTTACCTTGCATAACTATATGTCTTTTTCTTAGTTTAAGGAGCTATATCTTTTACTTGCACTTAGTTTCCTTTAATTTTTTAAAATTGTAGAGAACTAATTATATCGTAGGTTTATCTGTTTTAGCTACTTATAACGTAATTACGACCTTTTTTTTTAAAGTTTTCGTCTTTGAAAATTATCTGTTGTTTTTGTCATAAATATCTCTCTTTTTTCTGTATTCGTTTATTTCTACCATAGCGAACAGGATTGTTAAATTTCGCAAACGTAATTACAAAAAAAAAAACGAATTTGTTTTTTTTATTAATTAAACAGGCTTCGAAGTTATGTTTATTTAGAATGTTTTCGCAATTATACGAAATATGTTATGGCCGAAAGTTTATTTCGTTATAGAAATTGTACTTTTTAAAAACAATCGCATAATAAATCCGACGCACCCGTTCTTTTTACGTAATATTATTTAAAAATCCGAACGTTTAAAACCTAAGGAAATTGTAATTAAATAACAACTTTTACGATTTTAATAAAAAATAAACGAATTTCTTAACGGCTATTAAATATTATAATCCAACAAGGCTTGGCTTTTTCAAAACGGTCGAAATCTTAGGAGAAGAAGATCCGACAGTAACTTAAAGTTACGTAACCGGCTTAAAAAGCTTAAAGGTCTTGGCATTTATGCGGCTTAAGTTAAGACAACGCTTAAAGGGCTTAACGGGTTTAAAGATTTAAACGCCTTAAGTACTTTAAGCTAAAATATAAATATAACGTACCACACCACCGAACGAGCCGTTTTTTTGGCACCTCGCAACAACTAATCCAAATAACTCAACAACAACATATCCAATTGATCCAAATTAACGGTATTCTTTTTCGCCAGACGTATCTACAGCTTTTTAACAAGTGCACGTATATATCAAAGCTTATTGCGGACGCTATTTTGTTTTTTGGTCCCCCTAACCCATACGCGACCGATTATTTCCAGCAACTATTAACAACTCTTTTTAACTACCACCTTGTTTGTCGACTAAAAGAACTTATTTATCCAGTATAATAAGTGTTCCTTTTTATTAAAAACGTTTGTTTTAATAATATTAAATGCGTAGGATCAAATTGTTACTCCGATAAGTCCTAATACTGCAATATGCCCTCCGATGCGCCCTCCGACGCGCCCCCCGACGCGCCCTATAACAAGCCCTACAGCCTTGCCCCACAGCCTTGCAACGCGCCGTATAACAAAGCCATAACCTTCCAATACGACGTATTTCACGAATATCTTCCACGTATTAAAACCGGACAAAGAACGCTCGCGTATATAGGTTGGAATTCGGTCGGTAATGGGATTTTTGTCGGTCGGCTTTAACACTTTCGAAATAAGGGTAATATTGGTTGGATACGTCAGGAAGTAGTCGGTCGCGTACGGGTTCGGAAGGGACCCAAAAACAAATCGGCGTCCGCAATAAGCTTTGATATATACGTCCACTTGTTAAAAAGCTGTAGATACGTCTGGCGAAAAAGAATACCGTTAATTTGGATCAATTGGATATGTTGGTGTTGAGTTATTTGGATTAGTTGTTGCGAAGTGCCAAAAAAGGGCTCGTTCGGTGGTGTGGTACGTTATACGTTCGTTATTTCCATAAGTTTTAGATAATATCAGCTTGTAATACAATTTGATTACTTAGATTACCTTTAATTATCTGTTATTACCAAACGTAACTAGTTTACCCGTTATTGTTTAATTTCTTATAGTACTATTATTAACATAAACTCGTACGATTAGGTTTAATAATTAGTTAACTAGCTTAGCCGTTATACGTTATAAGCTTTTATTTAGTAATATAGTTAGATTTTAAGTAATATTCGAATCGTTAATATGTTAACTAGTATACGAACAATAATTATTCCGGAACTTACGGCTTAACAACTTTAAGATAAGATTACGGAACTTAAAGTTATTATTTAACAACTTACCAACGAAGTAATAACAATTTAACAAGTGGGTTTTCGCAAGATAAAACTTAAGAAACCTTAGCTTTATAACGGGAATGGAAGCGTTTAAAGCTTCTTATCTTAAGCTAGGGTTTACTTTTGCTTTAAAGGATTTATTGATCTAACTGATTAAATCGTTGCTATCGCCGCTTGCTTAGAAAAAAAACCCTTTAATTAGTTTGAACCTATCATAAGAGATTTGCTAGAAAACGGACAATTCGATTAAAAGAAAACTATTCGAAAGGTTTTTTTCCAGCTATGTTAACTTTGAAGATAAGCTTAAAAATAACTTTAAAAATCTAAACGAAAATAAGTAACAACTTAGAAAATCTTCTAATTACATTAAAAGGAACCAGTTTTTATATACGCTATAAGAATTAGGAACCTTATAGCTAAAACAAGATAGACGGATAAAAAAAAGATACCTTAATTGATGTATTTTATAAAAGTCTAAAAAAGACGTTAAAGATAAAGTTATTAAACTTTTACAACTTAGGACATTTAACAAATATATTACGGAAGCAGTAAAAATCGACAACCGATAATTCGAAAAACAATAAAAAAATAAAGATATTTTACTTTACGGGTAAAACATTTTAAAACCAAATACGGGAAAAGGCGCGAAATACCTTTTATCTTTTATGAAATAGTCTTAAAACATATAAAATTTAGTATTACGTAATAACAAAACGTTAGTTAAATGTAATATTATAATTGCGGCAAAATGGAACATGTTACCCGACGATATAAAACGCTGTAAAAAACCGATAAAAAGGTACATTAGACCTTAGTACCCGAAAAATTACCAACAGGTTAAAAAGGTAACAAACAAGTTAATATAATTTTTATTTGCTACGGTAACGAATAAAAAAACGCAATAAGGATTAAGAACAGCTACGGCTTTTTTATAGATAGCAGTAAATAGGCAGGTTTAAAAAGCCCGATATACGGATTTCCATCCCGTTAGTTGTAATTAATTTTAATGCCTTATTTACGCAGAAAAAAGAATAACGGATTTATAAGCGGATTATACGTATATAAGAAAAAGGTTTCGACTTTTATATCCGGACGGGGTGTAACTATGAAAACTAACAGTGGTACCGAGAATTGCGAGCTTTTATTTCATAAATAAAAATCAAAGATATAGTATTAATATTGATATGGTTAAAAGGCGAAGGATGCCCTTAAAAAGATATTATATATTATTTCGGATGATGTATTTCTTAAATTTAAAAAGAGTTAATCTCAAGGTTTGTCTATAAATATTATTAAAAAGTTATTACGGAGATATAATTATAATTAGCATGTAAGATAAATTTTTGAAAACGAAAGAAATTAATAAAAAAATTAACAAAGTTTTCTAACTAAAGTTAACTAATTCTTTATGTAGGATGGGAAGTTACTAGAAGATTTAAAAACGATATTTGCGATGTAATAAATCGACTGCATTAATAAAAAAAGAAGATTTTCTAACTTAAAGTTTAGCTACGCCGCTAGGAAGGTTAGATAAAACAAATGCAGAAAATATACGAGCGATTTACGGAATAAATCCAACAGCTTACAGAGTCCTTGAAAAAAGACATTACCTGTAAAAAAGCCTTAAAATAGTAAAAGCCGGAAGTAGCGATAAGAATTTGTTAAAAAGGGTTTAAATACAACGATAAAAGCTAATAATAACTTTGTTACCTTGAAAATACGAATTAGAATATATTGGTATACCGTAATGGTAGATTGCGGAACTTTAAGTGTTAATTATATCATTCTAAAGTTAATAAATTAGCTTAGATTGCTATAGAAGGATAAGAAAAACCTTTATATCGCTGAAAACGCCGAAGGTTAGGTATTTGCTTACGATAACAGAAAGTTTATACACGAAATTGATTATTTCGAGATTTTTATTTAAGGACAAATCTAAATAGTTAATTTCGATATCGTGCCGTTAGGGAATTATAATATGATTTTAAGAAGATTATGGTTGTATTAATATAACCCCTTAATCGATTAAAGTATTGGCCAGGTAAAATTCATTTTATATTTTATCGATAAGTTAAAAAAACGAACAAGATCTTTATATTCGATAAACAGGAAAAGAGATAATAAGTGTAAGCATAAGGATACAACAAAAACTTTACTACTTAAAGAAAAAAGATATTAAAAAGAAAAGGGGCATAATAAACGCGTTTGACGTATTATAACTATTATCCGGGTACAGTTTTACAACATGAATAAAATCTTGGAATATTAGTCTGAAAAGCCAAAAGAAGATATAATTAATATATTATTATAATATCGCCAATATAAACGACTGTTTTAAAAAAAAGCTTAAAACGAAGTTATCAAAGTATAACGAATAGAACCATGAAATAGTTTTTAAAAAAGGTACCTTACCTAAGTTTTACCTTATTTATAATTTAAACGAAACGAAATTTTATATTTTACGAAAATACCTGGAGAATAAATTCCAAAAAGGATGGATTCGACGATTGACATCTTAAACCGGATATTTTATGTTTTTCGTATCAAAATAAAGGGTAAGTTACGATTAATAATGAATTATCGACATTTTAATAGTATTACTGTTAAAAATAAGATATCGTTATTACTAATTACCGAAATAAAGGGTCGTTTATAAGGAGCCAAATAATTTACCGCTTTAAACTTTAAAGATAGATATAACCTAATTCAAATTAAGCCAGGATATGAATAGAAAACGGCTTTTAAAATAAAATACGGATTGTACAAATATTTGGTTATATTAATGGGACTTACGAACGTACCAGTAACCTTATAGCGAATGGTTAACTACGTATTTCGAAAGCACCTGGATATTTTCCTTATATATTATTTAAACGATATTTTAATTTTTTCAAAGTTAAAAAAATTTATACAAGATACGTTCAAGTTTTTTAAGTTTTATAGGACGTTAATTCTGTACGTAGAAATGGAATATTTAGGACATATTATTACTTTAAGATATATTAAAATAGACTAAAAGAAAATAAAAATAGTTGGCCAATAGTTTATACGTATTATTGTTATAAAGATATAGGCATTTATTGGACTTGCTAATTATTACAGAACATTAAATAAATATTTCACGAAAATTACGACGCCGTTATTAAATTTAACTAAAGAAGAAAACAAGTTTTAATAAATAACGGAAATAGAAATAGTTTTTTAATAAATTAAACATACGATTATTAATAAACTAATATTGATTATGTACGATCCAAAACGCCTAGTTAAACTGGAAACCGACTTTTCGGATTACGCGTTAGGCGCGGTAATCGGATATCGAAACGATTAACGAATATTTTACCCGATTACCTTTTGTTTTTATAAGTTGAAAAAAGCAAAATTGAATTATATTATTCCTAATAAAGACTTTATAGCTATCGTTAAAACTTTCCGAGAATTTAGGTATTTGCTAAAAGGAAATCTTTATTAAATTAAGGTTTATATTAATTATAAAAGTCTTATCCGTTTTATTATTATACGAAAATTTACAGGACGATAATTACGTTACGTAAAGGAACTAGCAGAATACTATTTTATTATTATCTACTAAAAAGGCTTTGAAAACGGCAAAGTAAATGCTTTTAATAAACGACCTAACCTAAAAAAAAGTTGGTTAAGGTTAATTGTAAAATATTTAATGTTACCTTAAAGGGATACTGTTAAGGATTATTCTGTAAGATATTGTGAAAACTGAAGAACTAGAACTAGAATACAGAAGTCGGTGAGACAGTTGGCTATATATGGGTCTGCCAAGACTGCGCATGGACTTGCCAAGCTTGCAGCCCTTGGCGTACCCCATAATCCCTAACAGATACCTAAAATTACGACCAATCGTAACGATTAAAGCAATGCCCCTTAACCTATATTAAAAAATACAACAGTATAACGATATCTTACCTAACGATTAAAGAATAAATAAAATCCAAGTTTCGAAAAAATATTACTAAAACCTAATATGGGATATATACTAACATTTATTATACGAATACCTAGGAATCCATAAAACCTTAAAGCGTTAATAACGCATTTATTATTTTTTTAAAATAAAAACAGCAATACAAAAAGTCAAACGATAATACAACATTTACGTTAAAGATAAAATTTTACAGCATAAATTATATAAAAAAACTGCAATTACTTCCAGTTTTACAGCAACTATAAAATTCGAATATTATGGATTTTATTACTAAACTTCCCTTATCTGAAAACCCAACAACGAGAGTACATTATAACAGCATTTTCGTTATCGTTAACCGATTTATAATATTTTCTTACTTTTTTTATATTTCGAAAATACGGACGTAAAAAAAATGGCCTATATCTTTTTCCGACATATCTTTAACGTATATAAATTATTAACGGAAATTATTTCAAATAAAGGTACCACGTTTATCTTCAAGTTTTAGCAGAGTCTTATGGTATAAATCGGCTTGAATCATAAATTATCCAGCAGGTTTAGATTTTAAACAAAAGGACAAACGGAACGGTTAAATTAAACGTTTAAAACTTACTTACAATATTATATTAATTACGAACAAAACAATTAGTTTAAAAAGTTACCGGTAATCCAGCTGGCTTATAATACTAGCTATTATAAAAGCATCAAAATAACCTTAACAAATATTAATTTCGGTTTTATACCAGATGTTTACAGGGAAATACGCGATAACGGTCCGATAAACGTTGAAGTTATTTTGACATTAAAATAACTGAGGCAGTTATACGCAAAAATGAAATCAAAACTCGAATTTGTATACAACTAAATAAAAATGTATTACAACTAGAAAAAAATGAAAGGATTAACCTTTTCAAAAAAGAACATGGTTTATTTAACTACTAAAAATATCCAAATTAAACGCCCAAATCAAAAATTCGACTTTAAGTATATCGGCCTATACAAAATCAATAAGAAAATCTCAAAACATAATTACCAGTTAAAAATTTTACCAAAAGTCAAACTTTATCCAGTGTTTTATGCCTTTTTATTTAAGTTAGCAGCAGATATTATCAAAGTTAACATAGGATATAAAAATAAAGCAAAGAAAAATGCATTAGTATACGAAATAAAGAAAATCCTAAACATACGCATAAAACATAGACTTATTTAATATTTGGTTAAATAGAAAAAATACCCAGATTTCGAAAATACCTAGAAATCCGCTAAAAATCTTATAAATATCTAACGTCTTTTAAAAAGCTTTTACTAACAACGCTGGAACTGGTTATAAACGCGCTCCAGTTTACGTTGTTAAGATTGGACCAGTCGATGGCGTTTACACCGGACCAGTCGTTTGGGATTACGGTTTGTATCGGCGTAGCGATTTTAATAAACAGCTTTTTTCTTTTTTTTTAAACGGGCAAATTCTTTTATTGCCTTAGCATCTTTAATATTACGACGAAGCATTTTTAAGCCACGATTGCGAAGTAATCGTCGTTATTTCTGCAGACGATTTAGTTTGTTAGTAACGGTACACAGTACCTTTTTAGCCTGCTTTTACTTACGTTTTAAACAATCTTTTTCATTTAGTAATTTTTTATATTCCGTTTCCAAAAGCCCAAAAACGTTACAGGGGTTACCGTAACGTATATCATACGCCTATTTCCCAAAATCGCGAAAGATCTTATAATTTATACCTTTCTTTTTATATCGTAAATACGAAAGGATAAAGAAACTAATTCGAACAATCCGTTCCAACAAGATAAAAACCTTAATACGTTAGCGAAAATGAAACTTTTTAATTAGACCGGATATAATAGTCAGCCCTAGGAAGCATTAGAAAATAAAGGTAAGAAAAGGAAGTTACTTACCTAAAAAAGAACAAGTAAACAAATTAATCTTTAAGGGCAAAGATCTTAAAAAGGAGGAAATCGTATTATAACCTAATAAGGCTTAGTTTTTCTAAAAACGGTTAAAATCTCAGAAAAAAAAGATGCAACAGTAACTTAAAGTTACTTAACCGGCTTAAAGAGCTTAAAGATTTTGGCACTTTAAACGGCTTAAGCTAGGATAACATTTAAAAGGCTTAACGGGTTTAAAAGTTTAAATGTTTTAAGTACCTTAAGCCAAGATATAAATATATACGTTCGTTATTTTCATAAGTTTTAAATAGCACCAGCTTGTAATATAACTTAATTAGCCAAATCACCCTTGGTTCTTTGTTATTACCAGACGTAACTAATTTACCCGCTATTACTTAGTTTCATACAGTACCACTGCCAACATAAACCTGCACGACTAGGTTTAATAATTGGTTAACTAGCCCAGCCGTTCCATTAAAGCTTAAAACGTTAATATGAATAGCTTCGTATACAAGGTATTAGAATAGTTTAACGTAGTTAACTGTTACTTAATAAATTAGAGAAATAAAACAGCGAAAAATAAAAACATACAGGGTTAAATACGTCTATATTCATTTTAACGTAAATTTCTAACCTTATTAACTGGTCGCGTATTAAAAATACCAACTAGCCTTTATTACTAGCTTTAATTGGAGTTTATTAATTAAGAATATCCGGCTTCATTAATAAAAACCTTTTATTAAACTGTAAATGTAAATAAGGTGCTTAGTAAGTTTTTATATATTTTCCGAATCAGGGAAATCTTTTTATTTATCGAAATATTGGATAAATCCGTTCTTTCTCGTACGTTTAGAATTTTCTTCACTTCGTAAATCCGTAAGTCTTTTTCGATTTTTTCGATTTATTTTATATTAACCTTAATAATGTTTACGGTTAATTCGTGCAAGCAAAATATAGAATATCAGGTATATGTTAACTTAACGAGGTAATTTTAATTCATAGTTATTTCTTAATATATTTCTAATACCTTATATAGATCAATATATAAACCGTGAAAACCCATTTAAAGAGTTATCGTATTTGAAGATACTGGGTATAGTATCTATCGTGAAAATTAATCGTGGCATGATTTCTGTGTATTGGCTCAGCCTTGTATTCCAGTCCTGGACTTATATAGTTACCTTGCATAGATCAATATATTTGTAATTTAAATTCTTATTTAGTCGTTTAGTTTTGATGTTTTTAATAACGAAGTAACCCATGTTTCCTTTTTGACAATCAATGTTTTTAACCTTTTCCATTTATAATATTCTTGTATTTGTGAATGTATAAATTTTAGTTGTGGTTTTTATTTATTATGTAATTATTTACAAGGTAAAATATATAGGTCCAAACCTGGAAAATAAGCCTAAGCCAATATATAAAAGATGATTTTACGATAAAATTTCCACGATAAATATTATACCCAGTATTTTTGAATACGATAACTTTTTAAATATTTTTTATGGTTTGGATAAATTGCACATCTTAATCTCGTTTTTATTCCGATTCCGACCAGTGGTTGCCGATAAGCTTCGGCCCTGGTGAACCTTATACTCGTTAAGTTTCAGCAAAGTTTTTAAAGGCAGAGAATAGCTTTATACGGTAAACCTTAAAAATAAACTTTAAAAGCGCACAAAAAGCTTTATAAGCCCTTGTTAATTTTACAATTAAAAAGTTTAATTTCGATCTTTTTACGGCTTTTTAAGTTTTTATTAATTAAAATGCGAACCGATATAATATAACATACTATACGAATACAAAATATTAATTATCCGAAATAGAAAAGTTTTGACAGAAACCGTCGCGTTTACGGTAATTTATTCGAAAAGAATTACCACATAATCTAAAGCCGTCGACATAACTGTCGATTTGGAAAATTATTCTAAAGAAAATTAACTGCGTTTTTTGTTTTGGAATATTATTTTATTTTCGATGAAAAAATCTATCTTTTTTACGAACTTAATATAAATAATTTCGATTTAACGGAAAAATTGCTGGCGAAAGTTTAAAGGAATAAAAATAACAAAAATAACAAGTTAAATAATTCCGAAATTTAACTACTGAAACATTGCACATTAAAGAATTATAAGCGCTGGTTTGCTCGGCTGCTTAAGATTACGAAGAACTTCCAAAATTCCGAAAGGAATCGACGTAGATAAGGGCAGGACTAGGCAATCTAGAGTCGCCTTGGAGTAAGATACCTGCGAGACGGAAAGGTGTTAGTGAAATAGGAATTAAGGTAGGAATCTATCATTTTATCCAGTTGTGTATACGGTTACGTCTTTTCGAGGGAGATATATAATTATTTAAATACTTTTGTTATTAAGATAATTGATATATTCTAATCTTTTATAAGTCTACTTATAAACCTATAATATATACTCCAAGTTTATATTAATTAGCATTATTTTAATATTTTCATAATAACTGGTATTATAATCAAGTTACGTAACTGGTAACTCCTTAACCTAAATGTTTCATTCGTAGTTAACATAATATTATAAGTAAATATTTGGTATTTATTTTCTTTTATTTATTTGTTTAAAGTCGGCAAAGGTTATATAACTAAAAGTTTAATTCGAATTATACTATAAGGCCTCGTTTAAACTTGAAAGAAAAGTAAACTTTTATCCGAAACGATTTCTATAGATAATCCTTATATACTAAAAACGTACCTAATAAAAATAATATGTTATTTGTTTTGTATTTATATTTTCGTTATAAAGTAAAAAATAAGATAATTTTGTAAATCGATGAACGATTACGAAAAATGTTATCGTGATATATTTTTATAACAGGGGTTTTGAATAAGGGTAGTTTCGTAATAAAGTTGAAAGTATTTAAATTTTGTAATTATTTAACAACTAATAAAAGCTGTAGTTTTTCATATATTTAATATTGTCGTAACTCAGCTTTCTTACAGTTGTTGCATTATCGTAACTGTTTTTAGATTTATATTTTTATATAAAGAAATATAGAGATTTGTATACTTGTTTAAGTATTCTCCATATTTTCTAGTATTCGTAAGCTGGTGTTTATGTATATATCGGATTAGGACTTTGTAGTATCTTTTAAATATCTGTTATTTGTTTCTCGATTAATCGTTTATGGTCCTTTTATTATAGTATTGTATTCTTTATAATTTGTTATTTAATTCTCGCTCTTTATCGTGTTTTAAAATTTCTTTTTAGTTTAATATCGAATATTATATATGTAAATTTAGTGATTGTTTTTTTAGATCTGGTTGTTTGTTTAAAGTTTTTTTTTGCTGTTTTTAAGCTTTTTTGATAAATAATAACAAAGTTATAGTTAGTAATATTTTATATATAGCAAATATTATAGTACATGCTATACCTTCCCCACCTTTCCTCGCAATCGGGTGGTCTGTGCTCTGGGTGGGGCCCACAAAGCTACTTCTAGCTTCTTTGGATAGATGGAATTCCTTTGTTTTTTTCTTTCTCTTTACCTTAGATTTTACATAGCAAATTGGAATCTGCCTCTTCTACGCCGAGCCCTACGTGCCGTATCAGCAAACTTATCGTTTTATTAATTCTTTCGTCGTAATAACGTGTATAAAACCTTTATAATCCGTATAATTCTTAATTTGGTATATGATATTTCTTAACATGTATTTGAACTTTCGAAATACGTATATAATAACTATAAAAATTTTGTTTGGTATGGTATAGTTTAATTTCTTTTTAATTTGTAAAAATAAAACGGGATAAGGTATAATATTCCTTAATCGTTTCTCGATTTCATAACTATGTTTAATGCTTAATTCAAAGCGTCGGCTTCCAGTTTAATACGCCGTTTTCGATTGTAAATGATTAATATTGATTATGTTATAATCGCTTTTTTAATTTGTTAGAAAACCTGTTTGCTATTTTTGTTTCCTGGAATTTTCGTTGCTTTTTTGTAAAGTTTGTTAGTGGTATGGTAATTCTGCTAAAGTGTTTGATGAATCTTCGGTAGTATTTGGTAAATTCGAAAAAGGTTTGTATTTTTTGACCGGTACTGGGCTTTGTTTATTCTATAATAGCTGCGATTTATTATGATACAGTCTAAGGTGATAATATATTTAAGGTATTTTATTTTCTATATATAGAACTGGTTTTGTTTAGCGTTAACGAGCAGATTAGCCTTTTGCAAAGCCTGTAAGATTATATAGATATATTTTGTTTGTTATATTTCCGTTTTTGAAAAATCAAAATATTATTAACGTTGGAAAAAATATAAATATTTAAATGCTTTTGTAATATATAGTTAATTATTCGTTGCGACGTTGCTGAGAGGTTAGTAAGTTGTATAGGTGTAATTAAGTATTTACATAATCCGTATTTTGTTTTAAAGGTCGTTTTTTATTTATGTTTCTTTTGATGCGAATAAGGTTATAACCGTTTCATAAGTTTAAAGCGGTAAATTATTTGTTTTTTTGTAATCGATTTTTTATTTCGGTAATTAAGGCTACAGACGTTCGGGATTTTAGCGTAATGTTGTTTACGTATCGGTAATTTATAATTAGTCGTAATTTGCTATTCCTTTCAAGTATAAAGAATGTTAGATATTTTGTAAATAATATTAATTGATGTATTTACTTCTGTTATAAAGGATCCTTTAAGTATTTTCGTAAAGTATGCAGTTTTATTTTGTTAAGGTGATACATAAGGTAAAACCTCGGTAAGGTGCCTTTTCTAAGGCTTATTTTATGTTTTTATTCGTTATATTTTAGTGGTTTCGTATCGAGCTTGTTCCGAAATAGACTTTTGTAATTGTAATACTGTAATAATATATTAGCTATGTTCTTTTTGGCTTTTCGGGTTGTTATTTTAGAATTTTGTTTATGTTATAACGTTGTACCCGGATAATAGTTATAATACGCCGAATGCGTTTATTATACGTCTTCTTTTATGTTGTATTTTTTTGGGAAATAAGGTTTTTATAGTATTCTTATACTTGTAATCGTTGCCTTTTTCGTTGTCGATCGAATATAGAAATCTCGCTTTCTTTTTTAACTTGGAGGTAAAATATAAAGTGAATTTTATTTGATCAATATTTTAAGTGATTAAGACGTTATATTGATATAAGTATAGTTTTCTTTTTAAGTTATATTGTACTTTTTTAACGCAACGATATTGAAGTTAATTATTAGTATTCTTTTTTTAATAAAAATTTAAAAATGATAAGTTTTACGCGTTATGTTTTTATTATCATAAGAGAATACGTAGCGTTCGGCGTTTTTAATAATATAAAGGTTTATTTTTTTTATAGCTTTTGAGTTTGTTTATTCATTTCTACGTAATATAAATGGCCTTTACTGTTCTTTAATCTATTAAGACAGTATATTAATACCTCCTAATTCCTATTTTTAGTATAACAAGGTCGTTATTAATATCTGTTATTGTATAAAGAACCCTTTTGGGAAATTTTTACTATCACTTCCGGTTTTCGTTAGCCTAAGGCTTTTTACGAGTAACGTCCGTTTCTGGGGACTACGGCTTATGTTTATATTTCTTTATAACCGATTAAAATATCGTTTATATATAGAATGGTTTTTTAGACCTTTTAATTCTTATTATTAGTAACTGGTTGGTTTTTCGTAATTGTTTAATTTATTTATTTTGTCGTTATATTTATGTTTCGAATTGCATAATTCGTATCCCGCAGTTCTAGTTAGTAACTCTTTCCTAAGGTACTGCCTACTTGTCGTAAAAATTCGTGTTATATTTTATTAACCGTTCTGCTAATTTCTTGGTTTTTCTTTATAAATGCTAGTTCGAAATTTAAAATTTGATAGTCCGTTTTATCACTTTTATTACAGCATTATATCTCAATCTTTTTGTATTTAATAATTATAGTATTTGTAATAATATTCGAAGTTATTTTATAAAGAATCCTATCTCCTAGATTAATTCTTTTAGCTGCGAAGACATTATTTCTATTTTGTAAAACGAAAATATAAAGGTGCTGGTATTATTATTAATTCTGTTCGTGTTTTTTAATAGTTATAAAATTAATTTCTTTTTTTATTATTATAGCGACAGGTCGTGTAATATAATCATACTGTTTCTCGTAAATCACGTAATTACCTTATACGTAATTTATTAGATAAACTAGGTCGTAATATCTAGCTTTTTCTAGTAGTAAGCTCTTTATTTATCTATAACGTTTTTCAATTTACTGAGTTAAAATTTGTCGTTTTCGTAAATTTTAAAACGTTATAAAGCTTTCGTTTATAAAGCTTTCTTATCCTGCTTATTATATAACTTATCGTGAAATTACTGTTTGTAATAATGCTTTAACCGCTTTTAGTTTTCGCCGGATTTCTTTACTTAGGCCTAGGCTTTATTTAAGGCGAATTATATTAATTAGCTTTTGTCATCCGTTACTTCGTAAGGTTTCTTTAGATATTGGCCTTTATTATCGTTTCTTTGGTTATTTTTAACACTTGAGATTTTCGTAGTATATATTCTTTTTTAGTATAATTGTAATATTTAACTTAAGTTATATTTCGTAATTAAGTCGTTCCTAACTTTATTGGTTTTAACTGCGTTCTGTCAAACGAAACATATCTCGCGTGTTTCTTTTAATCAGGTTTATGTTATTTTACTCGTAGGGAAAATTCTCTTTTTTTCACGATGATATTTGTACTGTCGATTGTCGATCTTGACGGTTTTGTAATGTACTCGTTAAAAATGTTAAGTTGCTTAAATTTGATAATTTTCTTTTTAACCGTTTTTTAATCCGCCGTAAAATATATCAATTCAATAATTATCGCTGTTTATTAATAAAGTTTTAATTATAAAGTTTTTAAATATTCTTGCGTATTTAAATATTGGTTTCGTTTATCGTAACTATAAGATTTGTTATGTTATTAGACAATTTTTATCGGGGTTATCGAAATCAACCTTAAGTATATATTTAAAATTAACATTACTGGTAAATAGCTAAGTTATTCAGGTAACTTTATCGGCTTCGGCTTTTTTGGGTATTTTCTTATTAATGGTTTAAATTAGTTTAATACATTTTTATTAAAAATGTTATAATGGCAAAAGCACTTTTTATTCAACCTTTAATTCCAGAAAAATATAAGTATATGTAAACCTGGGTTAAACGTTTCGTATTTTTCTTTTTTATCGTATAGCTAAAGTCTATTAACTTTAATTCCTAAAGTATTTATCTATACCGTAATTTCTATAAAGGTAGTAAGTTCTTAAATAGTTTGTTTTAATTAGTTGATTAGGTTTTAAGGTTGCTAAGTAATATTATTTTAAGTGCTGGTTGATATAATATCCGAAATATTACTTAAAGTTTAACGTCGCTATTAAAGAGAAGTTGGTAACGTATAACGGCTAAGGGGTTTTTAATTATTAAACCTAAATCGTACGGTTTATATCAGCAATAATATCGTAAACTTTAAGTAATAAAATGGTTTTTGTTACGTTTAATAATAGTAAAGTACGTTTTGCGTAATTAATTGTTATTATAAGTCGTTATCTTAGTTTAGAAAAAAGGTAACGATTATAGTTATATATTTATATCGCCTTTCTTTAGCCTTTTGGAATTATCCGAAGCTTTTTCAATATAATTACACAATTCTCTTCTGGTACGAGAAGCTATATTTTTTAATTGCATTTGGTTTCCTTTAGCTTTTTTGATCTGTAAAGAGCTAACTATAACGTGGGTTTTTCCGTTCTAGCTATTTGTGGCGTGGTTGCGATCGTTTCTTTGAATTAATAAAATATCGGGTTGTAACATTTATTATAATATTTAAATACGGTAATAATCTTTTAACAAATTGATAATCTTTTAAAAAAGGGGTTTTCATAAATTTAAGCTTATTTAATATAACAAACGCTATATCCGGCCTAGTAATGCCACTTGAAAAGTTAAACTTTCCTTATTAACTATATCGTGGTATTTTATATAGTGTTTTAAATAGTTTTTAACAAATAAGGTAAGCCCCTTTTTGGCTTATTTAAGTCGATTAATTTTGGTAACTTTTCAACGTATTGCTATTAATGCAGCCTAACGTTTCCGGTTAATAAAAAAGGGATAAATCGTACGCTTAAATACCAATCCGCATTACCCAAATCCTTAATAAGAACGTTTTGTAAAAGGCTTAACCTGTGCGATCTGCAACCAGTTGCTTAAAAGGGACTTATTTTCTAACTAAAGAGGAAAGAAAAAGGAAAATCGAAAATCTATTTATGTATGAGAAATGTATAACGCGGCGTTAGCTTTAACGCTACGTAGTCCTAGTGTATTGGTACCGGCGTAGTTCTGGTACCCTTAATAAGGGCTGCGTACAGCTTTATTACATAATATTCCCATTTATCTAAAAAGGGGTTAACGTATTAATTATGTTAATCTTCGCCTAATTGGGTTAAACGTTTTAGTAGAGCTGTTAATTATAAAAATCCTGGCTTTTGAGTAGTTTAAATTCGGTAAGTGCTGTTATTTCAGAATTAGGCTTAGCTTGGGTTATTGATTATGCCCCGTTACCTGTATTTATATAAAAATCTTCCTTTTTTGTTATAACTTGTGTTTTTTAGTAATAATAACTTAATTCGGTAAATGCCTTATAACCGGTTTTTGCATTACTTGTTAATAACATAGGAGCTGTAACTTAATTAGGTTTTATGCATTACTTTATAGCCGTTTAGAAATTAATTAATATTGGTGTTGCAGATGCCAAGATGCCTTTCCGTAAAATTAACCCGAAGAAAACTACCGCGGTTAAGAGGGCCGCGGGAGCGGCTTATCTGCTGGCTATACGCGAGGCTCTGGATAAGTACTTACGCCGATATTACGATATCGTTTATTTTATTTATATAATACGTTTTGCAATTCACCTTAGTATTTTTTATGTGAATTGAAAATATAAATGCGTTATTTATTTATAGTTTCTTAATTATTCCTTTTTTACACATATTTTCTAAGTAAAAAGGTTATCCGATACGGACCCGCGTTTATTTTAATTACTAATACCTTAATATAAATACTTCAATATCGTATTAAGTAATTTAACGGCGCGCTTTTTTAATAATACTTCTATATAATTCGTAAACGTTTTTAAAATCCGTTAAATGGTAAATAAGTTTTACGAAACCGTTTTGAATTAGAATTATAATAATTTCAATAAGCTCCCGTTTTTCTTACATTTTTTCCGCGTTAAGTTGTGGTTCTTATTATGGTATATTATATCTTATCTGCAATTGGAAAAAGTAAGTATTAAGCTTTTTTATACCGTTTGTAATAAAGTAAGTTTGTACTGTTTATCCCGTTTTTATATATTATTTATAAGGTTTTAATCATCCGGTTTTATCGTATTAGTTGCCTCTTTAGAGAAAAAAAGGTGTTACTTATAGAAATAAAAAATCCCGTTATGTAAATATTTCTTTTGATATTTCTATGCTTTTCTTCCGCCGTTTATTAATTATTTATAAAGCCGATGTTTTTGCGGTTAGTAACCGGATTGTTAATATTTTCGCAGAATTTATAAATATAATTTAATTAATTAAGAACAGACTTCAGGTTAATAGTAAGAATTAATCAATTAAATTATATACGCGCCTTTTACGCGTCTTTTACGCGTTTTTAGCGTTTCCTATATGCAACTTTAAAGTTGTAACTTGTTAAGTAAATCGAAAAGTTTATAAATTTTAAAGTTAATTAAATAAATCGTAACCGGCGTACTATTATCTTTCTTTTTACTTCTATTTTCTTATTATCCGTACATTATTACCAAGTTGCATATTTGTAATTTACTAACTTAATTTCTCCAGTTCCAGAACGGTTTTGCGGAATTCGGACGTTATTTTAACAATTATTTATTGGCTACTCGGAAGTAATCTTTTACTTCCGTTTTGTTAAGTAAGTCGTTATATTTAAAACCGTTGTTAACTGTTAAATTTCTATGTTTTTTTAAAGTTTATTAAGACCTAAGTTGCCTTAAATATTTCGTACGGTTTTTAAATAGGTTCTGCGTAGTTCTTTTACTTAACCAGTAATTTCCCCCTGAAGGTCTTTTTTATTTTTTTAGTGCGAGCTTATAAGATGCGTTTTACTGCGTATTTTGGCTTCCTGTTATTCTTTTAGGTTCTTAGCGGGGGTTAGGTATTTACTTTTATTTAGAACGGCAAAGAATTTTATATTTATGTACGTTAATAAATTTGCGTAAAAACGCTCGTAGATTTCTTTAGGTATGTTTAATTTTATAATATAAAACTTTATTAATTTTTTTATTCGGTATTCTGGCCGCAGTTAGTTTCGTTCTTTCGACGAATAAAAAATACCGACGCTTTGTAAGGAAAGTTATATATTATCGCTTACTTTATATCGTTCCGCGAAAAAACGATACTTATTTGCTGTTTTTTTCTTAAGCCTATTACGTTATTGCTATAACGGCTTTAGCAAATTCGGTTTTTTCTCGAAGTTTTCTAAGGAAACATTTTATTTTGGTACGTAAATCGTTTTTAGGGGCGTAACTGCTTTTTATTTACAGAATCGGTTTAATATAATAATTTTAAAGTAAAAAAAAGGGCTTAGTTCTATTAAATTTGTATTTCGGTTATTAATTATAAGTATCGTACCGGGAAACAATTTGCTTTAGCTTTATCAAGTATACGTTCTAAATGCCTATATATAAGTTAATACTTTTTAATTTGCTTTTTTTATTACGCTCTCGGTTTTGGGGTAAGATCTGCTAAAAAGATACTGCTTTATTATTATTAATTCGTAAAGCCTGCTTTAAAATTTCCCGATTTAATTATTTCTTTTATTATTTGTAATAGTCCTATAAAGAATATAATATTATCTGAAAAAGTAACTTTTCCGTTAAACTATACATCTCGGGTGGCAATAACCGTATTTGTTAAAGGGTTCCAAATTTCGTAAGTATTTATTAATCGGTAACCGACAAAAAAGCTTATTTACGTTTTAGGATTTGGTTTTTGAAGCTTTTGTTTTTTCTTTATAGCAACGATCGTTATAACGTAGCCAATATAGCCGTAAGCTTATAAATAGGCCTGTTAAGGCTTGCGATTAAGTACTGGAACGCCATTTCTATACGCTAAGTAAATATAATAAACCTTATATAGAATTTACTAAAAGAAAGCGTAGTTGGGGATACGGTTATATAAATATATTGCAGCTTTAAAAATGTATACGATTAGAAACGTAGGTAACTTAACGCTATTTCGCATAGTAATTGCTTTTTTCTTAACTATATCTCTTAAACGTTCCGTATCCCCGTTCTGGGCCTGGGTATGCGGTGTTAAGGGCTTAAGCTTGATATTAAAAAAAGGCGACTGGAAAATATCTCGAAGCATGTGATTCTTTAGAATTTTGTTATCGCATTCGATTATTTATAAAAAAAGCTTGTTTTAGTTTTTCAAAACGTTTAGTAAATATCGGAACGCAGTAATTAATATATCTTGCTTTCGGATTTGAAAGTAAATATCTTAAATAAAACTTAAATATTTGTTAATAACGAATATAACATATCTGTATCTTTTAAAGCTTTTTCCCAAATTAATAAAGTTAATAGTTATTTTTTGCTTTAATCGCGATGTTTCTATTTTAAGTTTGCGGCGTATTTACCTTTTAGCTTTCGCTTTGTTATATGCTTAACATTTGATAGTTATAGGACCTTTTAACCGGATGCCCTTAGTATAAGACTATAACTGGGTTATTATTCTAAGGCCTAAGTGGTTTAATCGTAAGTATTACAAGGTACCGTTATCTGTATACGGCGGTTTCGTTATCCAAAAGTTAATGTTTTGTTTATAGGTAATTAAGGTTACAGCCAACGTTATTACGTTAATTTCCACGATAATAAATTAATTAAATTTATCTGTTAAAAAATTACAACTTGATTATATTTATTTCGAATCTAATTATCAAACATTTAATTATTTTACCAGAAACCTTTTTTTTGGAATTATCGAAATAGTACCAAATTGTAAGCGAATTGCTCGTAATAAGTTACGTTATATAACCGTAACGTTTTCGTACCGCTAAGGCTTTGAAATAGCACATTAATTTTTTTATACCGTTTAATCGGAATAAACCTATTGGTTACGTATATCCCGTCGCTTTTTAGGATTAGTTTGAAATATAAAAACCTGTTACTAAGGTTAAAGACATATATTATAAACTTTAAGTTTAAAATAGATAAATTCCGTAAGTGGTGAAACGAAACGTTTATAGCGCCTTATTAATTAATAATTAAAAAGCATGTTAGAATTCGTTTTATTTCTTTTAAAAATCAATTTATTTTTAAATAATTAATTTATCCATAAATTTAAATATACCGTTAATTCTTTTTTAAAAACTAATTAAAATTAATCCTTTTTTAATTAAGTTAATTAAAGATATATTAAAAATAAACTTTAACGGAGCTTTATTCGGAAATACGTAATAATATCAAGGCAACCTGTAAAAAAGCCCTAAGTACGCTTTATAGCGTATTGCTTAAACGTTTAACTTTTCGCGTTTTCGCTTATTAATGCTTTTGTCCGTATTAAAACTTCCACGGTTACCTTACTTCGGACTTCGTCTAAGGGTTCTCCCTTGCAGTTAACAGTTAAAAGGTTTATTATCTTCCTAATTAAGATTATCCTAATTAATGAAGTTTGTAGAAGCCCCGTAAAAAATCGGAAACGATAGCTTAAAATTCTTTAATAAAAAAATAGATTATAATCCAATAATCTAAAAAATTAACAGTTACTTCTTAATGACTAATCGTTTCGCTATCGATCTTAGCTTTCTTTATTATCTAAAAGGTAATTATCTAGGTCTTTACGATAGAAGCCAAAGTTGTACATAAATCGTTAACCTATATAACTGTTGTTTTCGTTTTTAGAATGCCGTATTGGTATTTTTAGGTTATTATCTTTTATTATTTTATAATTTACTTATCTAACTTCCTGCCTAATTTCGCGGCTTACTTTAGCTTTTTTTGGATATTTTCGTTAAGTATTAATTAAGAATTTACTATCGTATACTTTCCCGGATTTGGTTATTTTGATGTATTATTTCCGTAAATTCTTCCTTAAAAAAAACTTATTTCTTTAATTACTGGAAATACAGATTTTAAGACTTATTTCGTAAGGTCGTTAATTTTTTTTCAGAAGATATCTTACTTACGAATTTTGTAAATATATGCTGTAAAGTCTTAATTATAAGCTTATTTATTTTCGGTTATTATTTCTAAAGTATTTATTAAATAACCCGTATAATCGATTTTTAAAGGTTGTTTTTAAAAATAAGGATAAAATTACTAAAGTATTAATCCGCGTTATAGAGCGAATTCGCTTTTTCGCATAAAAGGTGATATCAGGTTTTATAAATTTAACAAATTACGGAAATAACTAATCAAAATCGATAAAGTCCTATATATTAAACGCGTACGTTTTAAATTAAAATTCGCCTTTAAAATAGTCCCAGTCCTTAGATTCCTTATAAAAAACGGAAGACGTCGACGGTACGGTCGCTATTATTGTTATTAAAGTATATTTAAATAATTGTTACTAATATACAAACTATATCGTTTTAGCAATAGCTGATTAATTAATAATTGCTTAAATTAAGCGACTAAGACTTTTAATTGTCAGATATAAGGGATATCAGTTGCGTTGTTGTATTTAGCTAATTGTGCAGCTTCTCAGTACGCGTACAGCTTTTGTGTAACCTAGCAACGGAACAATTATCCTCCGATCAGAGCGTAACCTTCTTTAGTTAGGGTGCTTTAGCACACCTGCTAGCTGACACCTATATCTGACAGAACGAGGCCATTTTTTTGCAACTTGACCTCAGGCCTCGTTCACTTGTTACGGGGATACGCTCTCTGATTGGCTAAAACAAAGGTAGTACATGAGCTACAAACGAGCGAGGCTTGAGCTGGCTGAGGCAAGGTGTGGGTGCGCGAAATTTTGTGTCAGCCACCTGACAGGTAATGGCACTTCAGTGGACGGGTATTGGGACTTCAGTGGGCGTGGCTTTAACCTGGGTGGACCGGATAAGTGGACTTGACTAAGCACAGGCGACCCCTGAGGAGCTGAATGAGGTAATATCCCTGCGAATCTTCGATGGGGATCGTCACCATCGACTACCGTCGGCAAGGCAGTTTTGAAAAGACCGCCTACACAGGCTGCCTCCTGTCCTCTCCTCTCCTGCCGCGCCGCGAGCCCAGCCTTGTCGACGACGCCATCTTGCCGCCAGCGCGAGGAGTAAGGGAAGGTGGATGCTTCTCGTCATCACCGTCCTCCCGGGACACGACATGGGCGTCCGGTTGCTGGCAGCGAGAGTGCGTCTAAATCGGCGACCGCTGGACGCCTAACTTTCCTGCTTACCGAAGAGCATGAAGAAAGCTGCATGGAGCTGAAATACTTGCCATTGCTTTCAATATGTGACTAGTCCCTTAGCCTCGGGTGAACGGCATGAACGATCGTGGACTGGCAAACCTCCTGCATGTGGCGCCATCCGCACTTGAACTTGGACGTGGACTTGGCATTGTCAGTCGCCTCCCCATCCCTTGTTTGCATGGAGCGTCAGTACGATGATCTTGGGTCGCGGTTGACCAAGATTGGGCGAGAGGCTGCAGCCGCCTGCTCCACCGCGGTTTGCATCATCTGGAGGAGGGCGGCATTCTGGCATTCTCGCTGCGGGGCATAGTAGGTGGGAATGTCGACGGCCTCGGCATCCCAGAACTGGACGCAAGCGATGGTTGATGAGCGAAGTCGGTTTCTCTTGGGTCAGGCAGCCTGAGTACCACTTACCACCTTCAACACAAAGGGGCCCTGGGCTCCGAAGCGGACCTTCCAGACGTAACCATCCACGCCGCCGTCCACTCGGGCTTCCCAGACCATGCTGTCCAGGTTGAAAGGGCAGCGCCGCAACCGGGGCATCTCGAAGTCTACAGCACTCGTCCTGGGCGGCCCAAGCTTCGTTCCTCAAGGCTCTGTTAAACAAACCGCTTGGGTTTGCGTCACGTATTCGTGCATAAAGCAAGGCAAACCTCCGACCCATATGCACTGGTTAGAAAGTGACCAGTAAATGTGGGTTCCCAGTATTAAGGCCGAAATTCCTTTTTTGCGTTTATCTTAACAACCATATGCAGGCCCATACTTTAACTCATCATCCGAACGGCTTCGGGGGCGGCTTCGGACTTTTGGCAGACCACTGTGCCAGTTCCTCCGGATGAGGGTCGTCGATCATCGTGACAAGGGCACCAGGGAATGCACCGTTGACGGGAACGCCGGGTTGGCTAATCGGTGTCGAATCCGGCTGACGGCCTGGAAGCCCTCGGCGGGACTGACGGCGCGGACCGAGTCGACGCGCGCCGCCGCCGCCGCTGCCGCTTGCTTTCAGAGGATCATGGCACCACTACGCAACCATCTGGGCTATAATATGGATTCAACTGCAGGATCCAGTTTCCCTTTAGAACAACCGTGAACTAGTCTAACTGATCTGCTGTGGAGTACTATCTGATGCTTCAATTTTATTATCGCTAAATAACCCATTCCCGATTAACGAGACGCTTTCAATCATTCCCTGCCTCGAAACCTTTTTTATGTCTGTTTTGGGTATAGGAAAAGCCCAGCTATATTCCATATCGCCGCGAAATCTGGCTTAATCTAGCTCTTTATAAACTAATAATAATATCGCAACTTTATCCAGAGAATAAAAAGGTTCGTTAAAAATAACCGCCCGAAAAGTTGTTCCGCGTTATTTATAACTATCGATATTATTTAAACCTTTTTAATATTATAACGGATAGTTTTTATAAATTTTCGAATATTATCAGATTTTATTAAAAACTAAACGACGTTTTTATGCTTATATAGGCTTTTTAAATAGATAAATATATATTTCACTGTACGTTAGTTATATATCCATAGAACGGCGGGGTTAGTTAACCAACTATTATAGCTCATCGTACGGGTTTATATTAGCAGTGATATTATAAAAAAATTAATAACAAATACACTAGTTACATTTAACAATAACAAGGAATTAAAGATAATTTAAACAACCAAGTTATATTATAAGCTGGCAATATCTATTTATTAAAAATTAATAAGCGTGTTTATATATTATAATCATCTACTGTAACCTTTTAAATTATTATATTTAAAGATAACCTTAATAGTTTTTTAATTATTACATTCGAAAGTAATCCTAATAATGCTTAGATTATTATATGTAATAGTACGGAACCTTCGTTTTAAAAAACTCTTAATCTTTTAACTGTTTCCGGAAACCAAGATATGGAAGTTATAACACGGTTTGTCTTTTCGAAATCTTTGTTCCCAAAATTATAAGTTATTTCTTTTTTATTATTTTCCAAATTAATAATTAATAAGATATAATAACGTACCAAACCCGGTTTTCAAAAAAGGCGGCATAACGCGATAATCCCCTTTCCGTTATTTTTATAATCCTATTTAAATAGCATTTTGCTTTTTTTTACAAGTTCTGCAAACTAGATTATAAGCTTTTCGAAAATAATTTCTTTCGTTATTCGTTTTATATTAAATAAAACCAGGACAACTATAATGTTAAAAGTTTAAACCTTAAACAATTATAATGCGTAGCCGCTTAATATCGAAAATTAAAACTGGAACTAAAAGTTACCTAAAAAAAGGGATTAAATAAACGGGTACTTTCGTTATTTTCGTAAATCAAAAGAAATGTATAAAAAAAAGCCGTAACGCAAAATATTAATAATTTGGAGAAATTGAAACTGTTAGAACGTAAAATAACGGGAAAGCAAAAATTAAATATCCCTATTCCAGTAACGCAAACTTCCGTTTCATCCGACTAGCCCGGTATTGCTATTACTAATTAGTCCACCGCCGAAAACGTAAACTAAGGTATATTTACAGCTGGTTCGGGCATTATCAATAAAGACTTTTCAAAAAGCACTAGGCGTTTATGAATTCTTTAGCGGATTTCCAAGTATTTTCGGAATTTGGATAAATTTTGCAGTTAACTAAAATATTTTGTGAGTTCGTTTTTGATACCTAGATCTAGAACTCTTTTACTTCGCATATTAATATAATATTTTTCGCTTTATTATATATTAATTCTGATGGTTTTTACTGTTAATTTAAATATTAAAACACAAAAGATTAAATAAAGCTTAACTTATAATAACAACTTTAATTCGCAATTATTTTTTGAAGATTTGCTAATAACTTTATAGCGGCCGATATATTTGAAATTAAGCTTTTAAGTTTGGTGTTTGGTTTTGATAATTTTAGTAATTAGGTAAACTATGTCTCTTTTAAAAAAGTTAATTCTTTTAATTCCTTTCAGTTATAATACTCTTCTATTTAGTTACGTATAAATTCGAATTTCATTTTTATTTTTACATAGAATTACTTATATTATTTTAATATTACAATAGCTTCAATATGAATTAAATCGCTATTGCGTATCTTTCAGTAATTTATAATATAAAACCGAAATTGGCATTTTGTAAAGTTATTTTAATGCTTTCGGAATAACTGGTATTATAAGCCAACTGAGTTATTAATAACCTTTCCATCTAGCTTTTCTTTTATGATTAATATAATATCGTAAATATATTTCGAAAGCTTAATTTAATTATTTCATTTATCCGTTTACTTAAAATTTGAACATATTAAATAACTTGTTCTTTTTAAAGAATACGGAACCGTATATAGAAAACTGAATAAAATGATAAATTGTTACCGTAATTCCTATGCTTCACTAATACCTTTGTTATGGCACGAGAACAAGGGACGTAGCCATCACACCACCAAAAGTGGAACTTTGTCAGCTCGAGCAACTGACCGCCTTGTTCTGCCCTATATACCCACTTAGAGCCACGATACTTAGTACCGTGACAACCTTTCCGTTTCGCAGACTGCCTAGTTCCGCTTTTATCCACGTCGATTCTTATCGGAATTCAGGAAGCTTTTCGTAATGCTAAGAAGTCGAGCAAACTATCGCTTTTAACCTTTTAACGTGTATTATTCCAATAACTGGATTTCGGAATTTTTAAACTTTTTGTTATTTTCCTGCTATATTTTTATGAATAGCATTTCCATTAAATCGAAAGTATCCATAATAAGCTTGTTGGAAGATGGGTTTTTTAATCGAGAATTAACCGGTATCCGAAAATTAAAAGTTGGAATCGACTTTTTGGGAAATATTTTCAAATCGACAATTGCGTCGATTTGTTACGACCTGACGTCTCGGACGTTTCGGTAATTCAAAGAAACGGTTGCAACTACGCCACAGGTGGCTAGGAGAGCCTACGCCACGCGTTGGATGGCGATGGACCGTAGGACAGCGCGTGATTTAGTTAAACAGTATAGCCCTGGATGCCAAGATATCCACATGTAGTTATACTGTATGGCGCTGGATGGCGATATAACGCTAGATAACGTACGATTTAGATATATAGTTACGGTTGTTACTTAATTTTCTAAATTTAAAAGTAATAATTAAATTTTAATATTTAATATTTACAAATTATTTTATTAATATAAACTGTACGATTAAGGTTTAATAATTAAAAACCTTTTAAACGTTATACGTTATAAGCTTTTATTTAATAGAATCGTTAAGCTTTAAATAATATTTTAAATATTATATTAACTAATAACCAAAGTGATGTTGCTTAGTAATTTCAGTATCGGATTAATTAGTTAAAGCTTATAATTAAATAAATTACTATAAATACGGAAAGTATGATACGATTATAAATTTTACGGGTTAAGTTTAATAAGTTTTAACCGTATAACGAAAGAAAAAGGTATAAAGCTGTTTAACTTAAGTTCGAGTATATTTATACTTTTTAGGAATTAACGATTTAGCAAACCGAATCCTTGCCGTTATAGTTTTTTTATAAGAAATACTTTTAATTAGTTTAAACCCGTAATAAGAGATTATCTGGAAAATATAAAAAACGATAAAGCTACGTTTATTATATAACTATTTATTAGTAAAGCCAATTTCGAAAAGAAACTTAAAGCAAATTTTGATAATTCTGATAAAAAACGTATGGTACTATAACAAATTTATATTTACAACAAACCGGATTAACATTTAAATATATAATTGTATTTCGCAGCTTTATAATTAAAGCCGGCTAAATAAATAATAACGATAATAGCGTGATTAACATAATTTAAAATAGATTAAAAGAAGACTTTAAAAACGAGATTATTAAGTTTAAGCGATTAATATTTCTTAATAAGTACATTATAAAAACGGTCAATTTTAACAATCTATAATATAAACGTTATTGCGAAAAGAAAAAGGACAGTTTGTTTTATATACGCGATAATATAAGCCTAATTAAGGAAAAAAACGCAAAATACCTTTTATGTTTTATAAAACGCAGTTAGGATTTATGGAGATACAAATAACTTAATAATAAAACTTAAGTTAGGTTTAATATTATAATTATAACAGGAAAGAATATTTGATACGTAAATATAAAGCATCGAAAAAACCTTAAAAGGAACAACGTCAGATATTAGTACTGAACAAAACCTTATAGGGCGACGGATTAAGGAAATTAGTTTCCATAATTCGTTAAAAGGAAGGTCTAAGCCTAAGCGAAAAAATCTGATAAGGAATAAAAGCAGCCAAAGCGTTATTCCTAGGTAGTAATTTGATTATAGATTATATAATAAACGGGATAAGGAGGCCCAATTAAGACAAATTTAACAGCCCTTTAGAATTGTAAAAAACAAGAGGTTTTGGTATAATAGATTTAGAATTATTACGGGTAAATAAAAGATTTACTGTTAAGAAAGCTTAATTATTATAAGTTAATTTGCCTAGTAAATTGCGTACGACGCAATTACCTAGTTTACGAAGAACAATAACGATATATCGCTTAACGTATTCTTAAGATGCATAACGAAAAGATTAATTTTCTAAAAGTTAAAACGAATAAAACCGATAATAATATTGGCATTTTTAAACGTCCATATTATATAATAAAATCAATTCATTCGTAGCTAAACGTAGATAATTAAAAAGACGACGTTGTTTACGGAACGACTTTTATAGTTATTATTAATAATGTAATTATTAAACTATAAAGAAATTGATATATTATACGGTAATGAAAGTGATACAGCGAATTATCAGCAATTTGTAGTTCGACTTAATAGTTATAATAAACATTAAGAAACAGCAACAACCTAAGGAAGAAATCAGAGATTAGCAGAACAGTTAATCTAGTACGACATGAATTACTAAGCCAAACAAGCAACACCTAGAAAAAAGATTGCTAGTTAAAATTACGAAATAAGAATCCAGTAATTAGGGGTACAAATTAAAACATAAAATAAACAAATTGCTTATTTACGAAAAGCCAATTAATAACTAACAACACGAATTAAGAAGTTTAAAGGAATTATCAAGTACATCGACGACATATTAATCGGTTATAAGGAAATATTAACGTAAACCGAGTTTTTTTTAAAAAAGGACGATACTTATAAAAAACCTCAATATAACGAAAGCCGGAAGTAATAACAAAATCTTCTTAAAAAGTTCCGTATATAGTATTAGGAATTATAAACAACTTTATTACGTTATAAATACGAATTAGGACGTATTGGTATACTGCAATAATGGATTACGAAACATTAAACGTTAATTATATCGTACCGAAGTTAATAAGCGTCCTTAAATTGCCACGAAAAAATAAAAAAAACCTTTATATCGTTAAAAACGCCCAAGGTTAGGTATTGGCCTATAACAATAAAAGAATCGTACGAAAAATTAATTGTCTTTAGATTTTCGTTAAAGGATAAATTTAAATAATTAATTTTAACACCATTCTTAAAAAACCATGATTATATTAATCCAACTCTTTAATTAATTAAAATACTGGCCAGGTAAAGTTTCCTTAATATTTCATTACCAAAAAAAGAAATTCCATATTGGATTATTTTTTAAGAAAAACGACGAATATAAATATAAAGATACGATAGAAACTTTATTACGTAAAAAATAAGACATAAGAAAAAGAAAAGGTATAATAAACGCATCTAACGCATTATCATTATTATCCGGATATAATTATGCAGCATAAACGAAGTTTTAAAAGGTTAAAAGGTTAATCCGAAAAGCCAGAATAAGAAAATATAGCTAATATATTACCATAATATCGCAAATACAAATAATTGTTCAAATGAAAAATCGATACGAAATTACTAAAATATAACGAATAAAATTACGAAATAATTTTAAAAGAGAGATACATTACCAAAGTTCTACCTGATGTATATTTTAAGCAAACTAAAGCTATATACGTTACGAAAATACCTAAACGACAAATCTTAAAAGAGGTAAATACGTTAATTAATATTTTCCGCCTGGTATCTTATATTTTTCGTATTAAAAACATAACAAATTACTATTAGTTATAGATTATGATTATTTAAATAATATTATACTAGAAAGCCGTATGCCTCTATTTTTAATTATGGAAATTAAGAATTATATATAAAAGATTAAATACTATAGTACATTAAATTTGCAAAATAAATATAATTCTATTTATATTAAGAAGAAATACGAATGAAAAACCGCATTTAAAATCAAATAAGAATTATACAAATATTTAGTTACGTTATTAAGATTTATTAATACTTTAGCGACATTGTAACGAATAATTAACTACGTATTACGAAAATATTTAGATATCTTTATCGTATGTTATCTCGACGACATTTTGATTTTTTTTAGAAATAAAAAAATAACATATAAATATGTTCATACAGTTTTATAAGCTTTATAAAACGTTAACCTACTAGTTAATATAAAAAAGCCAATTTTATATACAAAACGTTAAATATTTGGAATATATTATTACCTCAAGTTATACTATAATTCATTTTAAAAACATTGTAACAATCATAAAATAAAAGAAACCCAGCACCGTTAGGAGAATATAAGCTATTCTCGGATTCGTTAATTATTATAAAAGGCTTTTTAAAAGTTTTAGCAAAAGTACTATACTATTAATAAACTTTATAAAGAACCGACAATTTTAATAAACGGAAATAACAAAAAGAATCTTTTTTTTAAAAAGAAAGTTATTACAAAAAACCCAATATTAATTATATATAACCTATAACGACTTATCGAATTCGGAACCGATATTTTAAATTACGCTTTAAAAGTAATTAACAGATGTGAGAACGATAGTAGAATTTGATATATTATATTATTTTACTTTTACGAAAGAAAACGATATTTAAACAATACTAAAAAAGATTATTATATATCGCTTTATGAATTTCCGAACAAGAGAATTTTATAAGAATAATGTATATAAATACACTATATAAAAGCTTTAATATAATAAGTTTTAAAATATAAGTTATAATATATTTACGTTAAAATTGTGAATCAATGTTTTTATTATAATTAACCTTTATATTATACGTATTAATTTCTTTAATTACATAATCTTAATATTATTATAACGTTTCAATAATTCCAATAATCTGTACATATTGTAAACTGTTAACTTTTTTATTTACATTATTCAAATAAAAATATTTATTAAAAATTAACTTTATATAATATATAGGTATATATAATAACGTACTACACAAACGAGCTGCGTAGATTTTAGCATTCTTCAACTACAAATCCAAATAAAACAACTATAACGCGATAAATTAATTTAAACTAATCGGACTTTTCATCGTTAAACGTATCTACAGCTTTTTTACAAGTACGCGCATTATGTTAGGGCTTGTCGCAAACGCCACATTTCCGTTCTTTCGTTTTAACTTTTTTACGACGATTACCTTTAGGCACTATTAGCTGCGTTTTTTCATTACCTTTTTTTCGGCTAGAAAGGCTTGTCTTTTTTGTATAGTAAATGTTCCTTTTTTTGAAAACTTTTATTTTTAGTTTTTCAGCGTTTATTAAAAAATGGTTAGTTTCGCGCAATTTGGCAGGTTTTCTTTTCAAAAAAACGTTTTCGTATAAAAGTATTACGTGATTTTTTATTAAAAAATTAACCGGTTTAATTATCTTTATTAGCGAGCTCTCTTAGTAATTTATAACTTTTTTTTATAAATATCGTCCCTGTTCTTTTGTTTTTCTATATATTTCGTAAACTTTTCGAAAGTAAGGAAAAAGTGGAACCGGCGGAGGTAAACGGCAAAACGGTTGGTATAAATATAACTGAAGGAATTTCCAAATCGGAAAAAAACTTCTTAAAATTAAATGGAATAAGTTCAAATTTGGCGAAACCGGACTTGATATTATCGGACGTTATAGCGGTTTTAAACGCGTCGAAAAAAACCGGCAAGAAAATCTTTTTTAACGATGTAAGTATAATAACATCTTGTTAAGGATTATTTTGTAAGATATTGTGAAGACTGAAGAACTAGAACTAGAATACAGAAGTCGGTGAGATAGTTGGCTATTTATGGGCCTGCCAAGGTTGCAGCCCTTGGCGTACCTTATAATCCCTAACAGGTACCCCCTTGGACGAAGAATTGCAGCTGTCCCAGGTGTTGCGTGCCTCGTTTGTCGTCCTATTTATCCAAATGTCTTTACCTTTATACCCGTTGTAACCGTCGAAGTTGGCAAAAAAAAGGTAGATCTTCCAACCGTCGAGTTGGCAAAGCTCGACGTTAGCCCCGTCGAAGTTATTAAAATTAATTGTTGCTTTTTAATTTTAATAACAAATTGCCATATATTAAATAATTCCGTTCCTTAAACGTCGTGCTAGATAACATATGAAAGCATTTAATTATATCGTTATCGAATATAAGGTAGTTAATAAGGTTGCTAATATAGTTATTGTTATTAATTAAAAAATCGTCGACTAAAAACCGTTAATTAAAAAACTGTCGGTAAAAAAGCTGTTAATAAGATTATCAGCAATTGTTAACAAAATTAGGGTCGTCGACTTAATCGTAATAAGTATCGACAGTTTATCGGCGTCGAATAGTTAACGTTAAAGTTGTTAAAACTGGCAATTTTAATATTAACTTTAATAATATAACTATTAACGATAAAGTCGTCGAAGTTGCAAATATGGTGCTAATTTTAACGATAATGTCGGCGAAGTTAACGTTAATATTACGGTCGATTAAAAAATTGTCGGTTTGGTAATAGGAAAGTATTAACGGTTAGTTATTGTTGGTAAGGTTTATTAATAACGAAATTAAATTAATTAATGCCAAATAACAACAAAGGGTTTAGTTAACGACGGTATTAATTCTGGTATTGGCGACATCTATGTTAATAAAAGGCTTAATTAATTCGTTTTGGCGTTAACTTTTATATTAGCGATAAATGGGATGTAATAATAAGCTCGACGAGATTACTTTGCATTTGCGACTCTTATGTAACGTATGTTTTATTACCATCTCCCCTTTCGGTAACAATGCACGACGTATGTAAAGTTGACGAAAAACGAAAAACAAAGTTGCATTAGTAGGATTTTCGAAATCCAAGGGCCCTTTTTCCTAACGACGACTGGTTTGCCGCCCCGGATAATAAGTACCATTTGTTAAGGATTATTCTGTAAGATATCGTGAAGACTAAAGAACTAAAACTAGAATATAGAAGTCGGTGAGATAGTTAGCTATTTATAGGCCTGCCAAGGTTGCAGCCCTTGGCATACCCCATAATCCCTAACATATCGGATTAAATTCTTAATATAAAACGTATAAACGCATTTTAAAACGGAAAAGTAAAATACGTCGAAAGGTTAAAGCCGATACAAGGAATTGAAAGGTATATAAAGCTTAATAATGTCGTAATTCGCGTAATATATTTCGAATTTAATCGAATAATAGCTTTCGTAACTGTCGAAAATAAAAAAACGTTTCGTTTGTTTCGTACGCGTTCGAATATATTTATCGAAATACTGTATTTATTTTAAACTTAATTCGTTCGTTACTTAATTTATTATAACTAATTTTAACTTCTTAATTAATAAGTAATAGGTTATTGCGATATTAGGATTTAAAGTAAATTTTCCCCGTTAAAATAATAAATAATAATATAATTTAACTTTATAAATTATTAACTTATATAATGAATTAGGACGGGGTAACTAGGTCCTAATCAGTACAAAATCGCAAAAAGTGTCTTTGTAAGTATGTTCGGTAATAAGTTTAAACGCAGTCTATATTGTATAATGTTGAAACCATAATGAAATCTAATAATAAGGTTACGCTTAGCGAAAATAAACTTTTAGAAATATATGCGTAATATAAAGCCATTAATTATCCAAGCCCGGATTTAAATCCCGATATATTGCCTTATTTTAATCCTTCTTTTTTACAACAAACATCGTCTTCGAGTTATCGTAAGAAATAATTAAAACTTAAAGCAAGTAATTTTAACGTTATAAGAAATATAATATATTGGTAACCTAGTAATTAATTTAGTTAACGTTTACGTAGCTTATTTTCCAGCTTCCTTAATTTGGGACTTCGTTTTTTCGTTGGTTTTTTTTTTTTTTTTTTTTTTTTGTTTTTTTTAACCTTTTTTTGGGGGGTTTTCTTTTTTTTTTTTTTTTTTTTTTTTTTTTTTTTTTTTTTTGCTTTTTTTAAACCTTATTTTCCGGCGTTTCCATATTAATTAACTGCTTATATTTTGTTTAACTAGGCCATTTTTGAGAGAAATATAGCTTAAGCCGTATTTCTGCATTTTTATATGTATTTCTTACCTAGCAGTATGGTGTAATATATTCGCCGTATGTTATAACGTATACTTGCTATTTATTAAGTTCTGGATGCGATATGTATTTTAAATTTAACGGGAATCCTAAGGATAACGATTTAGGCTTAAAATTAAAAGCTTTAATCGGTTGAGGTTGTTTAAATAAAGAAGGAGGTATTGTTGGATATGAGGATGGTTCGGAAGATCGTTTAATAAAGTAGATTAATTAAGGTATAGGGGCTTTGGATGTTTTGGATTTGGGCATTGTATTTGGTTTGGCCGGGCGAATACTTGGTAGTCCGGTAACTGGCTAATTAATTTGTTTTCCAGGCTATATTCCGGGATTATAATTTGCATTATCTTATTTTGGTTTTAAGTTTAAGTATTTTTAAATTATTTCGGTAAGTATGAATTTTATTTGGTTTTTATTGAATCCCGTTTGTTCAATTATCGGTTTTATTTCTTATTATAATAAATTTCGTGTAATAATATAATATACGTATGTAAGTTATAATTTATATATATAGAATTTAAATTAAGGAAATATTTTAACGAATATTATACGGATAAGTAAGTTATTAAGCCCGTTTTCCGTTTATACGCGGTTATATATTTAAAGGAATAATCGGGTATGGTTTAGGTTAAGAAAAATATTAAACGTTAAAACGGTTCGAATTTTCTTAATATATAATATGCCAACTTAATACCCTATTTTCCCTTTTTTAATTGAAATTTTAATTTAAGCGATATTCCAGATATAATATAGATTTTTTTTTGTTTAATTTCCTTAACAAGTTTACTGGGTATAAGAAATAGTTCGTTTTTTGAAATTATTCGTTTAGTTTTTGAAATACATATTAGGTTATGTTAGGGTAAGTGAGCAGTAATTATTAATATAAAACCGGTAATATGATTAAATTGTAAATGTTTTCGGTTCTGTATTATTATAAACGCGCGTTAAAACGGCGCCGCAGCCGTATTATATTAGTATTTTCCGTTTTAACCGGACGGTAAGGTAATATTTTTTTACGGGCGTTATCTATTAATATTATAAGGTATAATTCATATGGTTTAATCAAAACCGATTTAAAAATGGTTTTCTTTACGAGACAGGGTGTTAAATTGTTGTTATATATCTTAATTAAGAGGTAATCTATATCCTCGTTATTTTATATACCGACGTTTGTTTTTTAATCAAATTTTCTAAAATACGAAGTATTTAATTTTTTGAAGCTTTTATCTTTATTTTACATAATATGTTTTTCAAATGAGAACATAATGACTGGTTCGGGGCTGATCGGGAGAAATAAAAATGCTTTAGATAATACCTGGTAATTTAGGATAGCTGTAATAAATAGAGAGAATATATAGGATATATATTTAGGTAGGTATAAATATGTAAGTGTGTTTAGATAAATGGCGTTATAAATACGTTGTTTTATAAGTTATAAGGGTACAGGAAAACGTTAGGAAGTGATAATAAATTATGCGCTTAACTGATTAAATACTTCCGATTGTAGCAAACGAATTTTTAGCCGTAAAACGTATGCGCCGAGGAAATTCCAGAAAATTTCATCTGAAGTCGTTAAAAAGATGCAGTTGCCTGTTGCGTTTTTTGATCAGTTATATATACGCTGCTTTCGTACCTATACATTCCGAAACCTTTTTTTTTTACAATTATTTCACAATACATATTTATTATTTAAAGCCTTTATTTCTTTATATCTGTATATATTTTTATATTAATTATTTATTTTAAGTTCTTGTTAGCTATTAAAATTACGTAGTTTCCGTAATTATCGCGTAAGCGGAAATCCCGAGGAATTGCTCTCTTTAATAAGAAAATCCTTTTTTAAAAAGCAGAACCAAGTAATATATAAACAGGTTCCGGTAACGCAAATCCGATTAGTTTTAAAATCGAAGAAAACAAGCGTTAATTTAAACAGGTCGCTGGTTATCGTAATTAAGTTTTAACAGCGTCGAATAATAAAGTATTTTCCAAATTTTCCACGCGCCGACATATTTAGGTTTTAGCTTTTAATCGGAAATTGGAATTTCCCTTTAATTTTTTAAATAAGCGTAAATTTTAAATCCGATATACCGTTATTTTTAAATATAATCGATAACTTCTACATTTTAATACCGATTCTTTAATAATAATCCTTTTAATTTTTTATCGATTAAAACTTTTATAATACCTAACTTAATATTTCCCAAACCTTATTTATTAGTTAAATCTAAATAAGATTTAGTTATTAACCAGATTTTAGATATTGTCGAATAAACAATAAGTGGTCGCCGATCAGTTTCGGTTATTTTAATATTAGACGACATAATATTTCCAAACGGCTTTTTTTCGAAAAAATCTTTATTAACGGTTTTAATTATTATAACGTTTCCTTAAATCACAAATCGAATTCCTAGGTTATTTATTAACGTTAGGGTATTACGGCTTTTTCGTATTATCTTTAATTAAAAAAAAACCTAGTAAAGTTTTAAAATAATACAAATTTAACATCCTACGTTACCTTTAAATATTCCGAAATAAATATTCCAATTATTATAACTTAATTATAATTTATTATTAATCGTTAGTAAATATTTGGGAATATATTTATTAATATTAATAAAGGCGTTATTTAAAATTAATATATTCGATACTAAATTATTAACGCGGGTTTTTGAATAATTACCGACTTTTAATCCGATATAAAAATTAAATTAACCGTACCAGGAAAATTCTAATTTATAACTAAATTCGCCCGGAATTTTCGATATGTTTCCGGGCTGTTTATTTAGATATTCGGTTATTTTAATATCATACTTTATAAGCTATACGAAAAACGATTCGTATCTTTAAAATAGTCTAATTAATACGGTATGTATTTATCTTTTAGGTATCGCTTTTTTTAGGTTTTTATAAAAAATCCAATAATAATTACGTTGGGTTTATCGAAAAGTATAACTGTATATTCCGGAATAACGCTTTTCGATAGTTTAAGGCCAAATATACCCGATTATTACAAATTAAAAAAGGTTTACGCGAAAATACCTATCTAGTAATTTAATATTTCTATTTCAAAAGTCCTAAGTTTTAAATTATATTTATTAATCGCATATCTAATCTTAAATTCCGATTTAAAGTTCGTATAATATAACCTAATACTTAAAAATAAGTCATGGTTGTATTATAAAATAATCGCAATCCGGGTTAAAAAAGGGAACGAAATTTTCCTTTTTATAATTTAATTCCTTATAATTAATTGCGTTAATCACCTTCTTTATTTTAATTGGACCGTTTTTAAAATATCATTATTATCTATAATTACGTAACCTTCGAATTAACCGTTCGGTATTTATACCTTAATATTTGTTTTTACTAACTCTAAAACTCTAGATTACTAATCTTTTAATAATTCGATATTAGCATTATCTGGGCTTTTAATTATCGTACTATCGGGTTAATTAAGTAACGGTTTCGTTTAATTATCTTTTTATAAATTAATCGGCTCCTAATATCCTTTTTTATTCTTTATAAATTACTTTAATCGGTTAATAGGAAAACTTTCCTACAATTACGTTCCGTTAACCTGTTTTAATTAATAAATACCTCGACCAATAATTTTATTAATTAAATACAGTTTTATCTACCGGTACTTAAGCTTTACATCTCTGGATATATCTATATACCTTAATATATTATATAATAATACCAAATTATCCACCTTTAAAAGTATAGTTTTTATCCTATTCCGGTCTTTCTAATCGGTACGTTTAACAGCTTTACGTCTCTACTTATTAATTATTCGGGCAGCTTTAACTACGTTTTTTACTTTTCGGTTTAATAATCAGATCCGTTATAAAATTTAATCTTCTTTCGAAATATTCGGGTTTTAATTTATAATTCTTCAAATCGAAAGTATTATCTTAATCGGCTGCAAAACTTTTTACCCATACAGCAATTTATAAAGGCTAAATCCATAACTTTTAATAATAATATTATCCGTAAAAACTATCATAAATAAAAATTTAACCTATCTTTTGCTAGTTTTATTTGTCGTTTTTATTAAAACTTTAATAATTAATACATAACCTTTTTCGATTAATCCTTATCGCTAAATAACGTACGTAACGCCGACTTTCCGCTTAACACCTAACGTTACATACGCTTCGATAACCTTACCTTTATTCTTTAAGCCACCATTAATTTTAATCTTAATTAAAATACCATATCGGAAAAGATATATTCCTTTAAAAACTTCCTAATCGTTACTAACGTAACAAATTACAAAACTATAATTTCCAAATAATCCGATAATTCGTACCTTATTTTAACCATAACCTTATATCTATTATTTTCGGACATAAATTATACATCGATTACCTAAACAACTGCTATATCAATAAATTATAAAAAACCGTAACTTTCCTCGAAACGCTAATTAGCGGCTTTTTACCATTTAAGGTACGCAAATACTACCTCCTAAATCTACCCATACATACCTTTCCAGAAATAAAAAACTGTTATATATCAATAAGTCAAATCTCTTCCTTTATAACCAGAATTTCCGTAGCATTATCTAATTACCACATTACGCTTTTGCTTTATATTAACAACCTTTCGATTGCTATAACGCTTATTACCTTTACGCTATAAAATACCGTTTTGAACAAAATACTTTAAAGCTTCCATTTTAAAAATAATTTTTTTACATATCGTAACACCGCAATAATAATTAAGAAACTCGAGAAATATCAAAAACCTAACGTATTCTTATAATTCTTTAAACCAATTACCAATAAAAAATCCTTATCCCGTTTCCGATCTAAAAATAATATAAATTATACCCATTATAATTAAGTTAAACTTAACAACATTTAGCTAAATATTAATAAAGTTATTAACTTTTCCTTCCAATTAATCGTCCAACGTATCGGAAAACCCTATTAATTTTTTAACAAACCATCCGCAGTTAAACTTTTTTTATTTGGAATATATTTAATTTCGAAATCGAACAGTTTTATATAAATAATCTATTTAATTAATAAAACTCCCTGTAAAAATCTTAAAAAATGATTAATTTATATTACCAATATTTTAACGTTAATTTCCAAAATAAATCGAATACCGTAAATATAATTCCAGAATCGCCTTAAAATTTTAAAAACCGCTTAATATTCCAATTTGTTAATATCGTAATTCAGTTTAACGCCTTTTTAAATATTATTTTTATAACGCACAGAATGCTCGATGCTATTAATTAATTAACCTTAAGTACCTCCATAACTTTTTCTATTTATATCGGTTTTTATAATAATTTTCCTTAGAGCAAAATTATAATTTAAAATAATTAAAATCGGGGTTATCGTAAGGGTTTTCTTTAAAATCTTTATCGTTAAATTTTAATTAAGATTCCATTTAAAAAATCGGTTCTTACGGAACAACCGGGTTAAAAATTTAGCTTTTAAAATATAATATATAATAAATATCCGGTAATAAACAATAATATTTAAAAAAGTTTTAATCTTCGAAACGTTTTTATACGGCTTAATTTCCAAAATTTTAATTCCCTTAATATTGTTAGGTTAATAATTATTCCGTCCGTAAAAGAAACCAATTATAATAACTGTTTTTTGATACCATTAAAACTTTACCATATTAATCGTTATATTAACAAACTTGTAATTTAAAAAAGTTTTATTTATGTTCACTATATGCTTATATATAAATTATCAAATCCCAGAAAAGATTTTTACCTTATCGTATTTAGTTTTTAATTCTTTAATGTTAACGTCGTTAATAAATAACCGGATTACATTATGCATTAAATTATCCAAAATCCTCCCGATTACGTACTAAAAATAAATCATAAAATTAATAAATTTTATAAACATAATAATATATTTAAGAAATCCTAAAAATATCGAAAACGTCGTATACTTTCTATTAACCAGAGCTAACGTAATCTAATTATAACCGGAAAAAAATTTATTAAATTAACTAAAAAGTATATAATAAAATCAGCTAAAAACTCGTCGTAATTCTTTAATATCTATGTATTTCTTAACGTAATAACGTTTAGCTTTATTGCAAAATTAATTAATTGCAAGTTATTATCCTTTGTTTTTCTATAAAAAACCAAATATTTTTATATATAATATAAAATTATTCGAATATTCCTTTCTAAATCCGTATTTATAATATATCGATTAATTTATTTTTTATGCTAACCGGTATTTTAATACCTTTAGTTTGTTAAGTTTTTATAAGGAATTATATAAATTTCGTAAGTAGGTACGATATATTTTTTTATTTTTCCATATTTCTTTTAAATTTAAATTAAGGTTATTTCCTTTTGAAATAATATCTTTTTAAAATAAGCTTTCTTTACGTAAGTAAACTTGATACTTATATAATTAAAAAAAGCCTTAGCTTTTTCTTCGGTAAACCAGGTATTTCGAAATATATCGGAAAATTTAAAAAAAATAGGGTTACTAATAACGTACCGGGCTTATCGGGGCTTTTTCTCCTTTAATTAATAACCTTCTATACCCGTTTAAGTTCCTTAATTTTCCAGTTTAGGTTTTCTAAAAAAAACAAATTTATCGGGTAGTACATTATTAATAAGGACAATTTTCTTTTACTTAAGTTTATACATAATATTAATCTTAACGGTTCGTTCCTTATTAACATAATCACGCATTTCCTTTTAAAAAATGCTATAAAAAACATATACCAATTTTTCGTTAATAAATTATTTTAAAATAATATCGCCGGGTTTTAATTTATTTCCAATCGCATCCTAAATATTAAAATAATCCTAATTAAAATAAGTATTACTAATTAAGAAAACGTAAAGATTCGTAACGGGCTTATCGGTTTTTTCGTTCGTAAGCTTATTTACGCTAATAAAAACAACTTAAGATTTTACCGGCTGTTCGTTTTTTGGCTTTTTATCAATACGGATATTACAATTAATTCTTTTTATAAGCACTAATAAAATAATAATCTTTATAAAACCGAATTCCAAAATTTCTTTTATAACTTTAAGGTTTATATTTAAAGTTATTTTTAACTTAACCATAAAATTCAATCCGAATATTAATAGTTACGTAACATAACTGTTATCGACGACAAACAACGGAATAATAATTAATCGGCTAGCTAATTAAATAAATACCTTAATAATACTTTTAAATCGCGTCCGTTTTTAAAAATTAAAACCTATAAACGATATTCGTATTTATTATATAACTAATCCGTATTTCTTAATATAAAACGTAACAATAATGCTTGATTTTACCTTAATATTAATTATACCATTAATTAAATTTTTACCGCCTTTATGACTTACTTTAACTACGAATTTAAATAATAAAATGATATATTCGGTCGGATTATAATATTATATAAACAAAACGTTAACTCTCTTTTAATTTTTAATTTTATATTTAATATTTATTATCAAAAATTTAAAACCATTCCTTATTATTATTAACGGTTTAAAACCTCGAATTTCGGCTTTGGTTATTTTAATCGTTTTCTTACTAACACGACCGAATATCTCCAAAGTTTTAATAACTATAAAATTCTTAAAAGCCTTATTAAAATCCGGGCAAACCTTAATTAACTTGGACCAAATAATTTTAAATTCTTTTAACGGTTTTCTTAATTCTCCTTTCTCAAAATTTAACAATACGTTTATTAATTAAACTGCCATAATTTAGCTTGTTATCGGTTTAAATACCAGCCTTTATATTTATAAACAAAAGGCCTTTATACATAATATCGTTATTATCGATCTTAATCTTTTTAATAATTTTATCAACTTTTTTTTATTAATATGTTTAATTATTATAACGCTAATAAAAGTATCGGGCTAATTAGAATCGTCGACCTTCGAAATACGGATTATCTCTAAATACCGGGTTTTTTTAATCTTAATAAAATTATTCCATAATTAATTACGCAAAAATACTTTTTTATGAAAAGGTATTTCGTTTTTTATAATAAAATAAGCCATATTAACCTTTAATCGCTTCAGAATTTTCGTAAAATAAAATAAATTTAAAACATTCCCTTATGTATTACTAAATTTGGCATTAATCCCTTCATTATCGGTACTCTTAAAAAGGCTCTATCGGCGATCAAAATATTACATCTTATTTTTATATTACTTAAGAAAATTTAAAAAGTTATAAATCCATTTATATACCTTCTTCCAAATCGGTATTTACTTATTAATTACTTAGTATTTAAGGATTATCGGAAATTGTATTATACCTAACTTAACATAATGATTAGGATGTTTAAAGTAAATATTTACGTCGTTGTCGTCGAAACAAATTAATCTAATATTTTCCATATTAAAATATAACTTATATTTATACATCGAATATCCAGGTTATAAATAAAGTTAATAAATACCAAAATTAAAATTACCTAATCGGCTTTTACGACCTTCATAACCGTTTCGATTATTATGGTAACCTTCCCGATAACCACCTCGGCTTCGATAATAATTATTTCGTTTAAATTCGTTTAATTAAAAACTTACTGCATTAATCGATAAATCGGTACCATAATCGCAAACCTATAAAAACTTTTATCCTAACGGAACATAATATTAGGAAACCTTAACGGCCGCGTTTTTATATCTTATCTTTTCCTTAAAAACCTCCAAATTCTAAATTTATCGGGCCTAAGTAATTTTCAACTTTTGCAATATATTCGTAATTTCGGATATTTAATCAAACTAGCTCGATGCGGTATATCTTAATCCAAAATTTCCTTATCGCGGCGTTAAATATAAACGGCTTTCCTTAATTTAGTTAATATCAAAACAAACTTTTCCTTATTATTTACCTCGGTCTTTATATTGTATTAAGCCCGTTTTATTAAAGGCTTAGTTTCTAATTAATATATAGATATTATCGTAAAATATCGTATATAAATTCTTAAGCTTTATATAAAAATTATTAAAAACTTCTTTTAAATAATTAATAGAAAATCCTTTTAATAAGTTTTTAATATATTCATCCTTACTAACCGTTTTACTTTTACGTTTAATTTCTTCCAGGATATTACGAACCTTAATAACATGCTTCAAATAATATTTATAAACATAATTAGGTACAAAAGGCTAAATTTACTTCGTTAAAGTTCTTAATCGATTTTTAATAATCTTAATTTACTTAAAATTCTGTAATTAAAGGTTTTTAAAATAATATTAACAACAATATCCTATTTAGTAATTCCGTTAATAACAGCTTTTATTCGATCCTTTATGTTAAAATTATCCGTCTAGTAAAATAATTCGGCAATTATTTTAGTCTTTTTAAACCTAAACTTTTTAAACAATTAATAAACGCCCTTATCTCCCTCGAGAAGACGTAACCGTGTATGCACTTGGATAAAATGATAAATTGCTACTCAACTCCTAGCTTCACTACCCCCTTCCGTCTCGCAAATTACCTAATCGTACTCCCCTATCCACGTCGGTTCCTCTCCGAATTCTGGAAGTTCCTCGCGGTTTTAAACAGCCAAGCAAACCAGCGCTCGTAATCCTCTAACGTATAATGTTCCAGCAACTAAATCTCGGAATTATCCAACTTATTATCCTTATTATCCTTATCCCCTTATACCTTCGCCAGCAGTTTTTCCATTAAATCGAAATTATTCATAATAAATTCGTAAGAAAGCGAATTCTTAATATCGAAAATGAAGTAATACCCGAAAATCAAAAGGCGCAGTCGATTTTCTTTAAAACAGCTTTCCAAATCGACAGTTACGTCGACTGCTTTGGATTATACGGTAATTTTTCTCGAATAGATTACCGTAAACGGGACGGTTTCTGTCGAAACCTTCCCGTTCCGGATAACTGGTATTTTATATTCGTGTAGCATATTATATTATTTTAGTTCGTATTTTGATTAATAAAAATTTGAAAAGTCGTAAAAACGATCGAAGTTAGACTTTTTAATCGTAAAATAGCAAAGGCTTACAAAGCTTTTCATGCGCTTTTTATGCGCTTTTAAGGTTTATCTTTTAAGGTTTACCGTACAAAGCTATTCTCTACCTTCAAGGACCCTACTAAACCGTGGCCAGCGGGCATAAGGTTCACCAGGGCCGAAGCTTGTCGGCAACCACTCAGAATCGGAGTAACGTACGGAACTAAGATATACAATCTATCCAAACCGTAAAAAACCATTTGAAAAGTTATCGTATTTGAAGATACTGGGTATAATATCTATCGTAAAAATTAATCGTGGCATAATTTCTATGTATTGGCTCAGCCTTGTTTTCCAGGCTTGGACCCATATGTTACCTTGCATAAACGCCCTTAATCCAATTAATAATTCCAATACCTAAAAAACAAAACTCCGGGTAAAGTAATAAATCCGGAAAAATCATAAAAAATATAATCTTATTTATAATATTTATTAAAAAACCGTAATCCGTTTAATTAATTAATCCATATAATATAACATTCAGTATAAATTAATCAAATCCAATAAATAATTCCGAAAAAACTTAAACTAAAAAAACTTTTGATTTTTTAAATATCTTAATAATAATCCCAAAAATTTCTTAAGTTTTATTAAGTTTTAAAAATCCGATTGGGTTACTTAAAAGCTTTACTTCGTTAACCTTACTTTTTTTTATATATTTATTAATTAATATTAAACATTAATATTTAACGTTAAATTATAGTTTTTCTTAAAAATAAAAAATTTAGATATTAACAACAAACCGTATCGCTTAGCTTAAATAACAATTTTTAAAAGTTTCAACGGCTTTTTAACAAACTAATTAAAACCCGATTCAGAAATCTAATTAAAAACCGGTAATTTAATATTATCGTAATTTAAAGCTTCCTTTTTTATCGTTAAATATTTAAGCATAAAATAAATAATTATACGTATTAATCTCTTTAATTATAATCCTTAACTCCGTTATTATAAAAAAAATAAAAACCCTTCCTTTTTTATAACCCAAACAAGCCGATTCTTTCCAATTACTACAATACCGTCTTTCCGGACTAAACTAAGCTATTTCTAATCAAAAAACCAATATCTCCATCATTAACTTAACCGCTTTAATACTTAAACTAATTGCGAACAACAAATTCCAAAAAAACTACCTAATAATTTCTACACTAAATATTATCCGATTAATAAAAAGCAAATTTAACTAACATTATGAAATAACTTTATTGTATTTTTTTATATTAAAAAATACTTTCCCTATTTTGTAATTTTCGCTTTGTAATTAAAATATGTAACTCTATAACCCTATTCCTTTTTTTGTTAATATTTGCAATTCGCTTTATATCGTTAATCTTATCGTTACTTTACAATTTTAATTTTTTAATTCCGAATAATTACGTTACTAATAACGTAATTTTAACTTTCTCAACCCTTACTAATAATTATTTGTTTCGTATCGTTATTTCGTAATCCCTCGCATAATAAAATTTATTATTTAAATTACGTAATTGATTTAAAACTAATTAATTAAACCAAACTTTAAAATTAATACTTTCGCTTTTTACTTATCTACCGTCGTATGGGTAAATCTCTATCCTGTTTTAAGGCATTATATCGTTTCAACTTAATAACTTTCTTTTTAATTAACTATAAACAAAATCGGCGGCGTTATCGTCTATATTCAGTCGGTCGTAAGTTCGTAAATATTTCAAATCGCCATAATTATAATCGTTATATTATCGGCCTCTAAGTAGGACTTTATTCCTTCCGTTTACTAATTCCGAAAACCGGAATTACTTCGGCAACTAACTAAAGCTAGTCTTTTTACCGAAAATACTAAATAAATTAAAACGGAATAACTAATTCCTAATCAGTACAAAATCGCAAAAAATGTTTTCATAAATATACTCAATAATAGGTTCAAACGCAATCTGTATTATATAATGTTAAAACCATAATAAAATCTGATAATAAAATTACGCCTAGTAAAAATAAACCTCTAAAAATACATGCGCAATATGGAACCACTAATCATCCGAACCCGGACCTAAATCCTGACACACTGCCCCATTTCAATAACTATAATTTGTTCCCGATTACTTTATTACATTTATTTAAATCTTTTACGTTTTTCAGTACTTATAATCATTATATTACATGTTATTAAAAATTCTATTAAAAACTTTGTTTCGTCGAAAATGTAAATATTTTTTTACGATATCGTATTTTACAATTATAACCCAAACCAGTTCAATTATTTACGAAATACCTCCGGATCTTCGCATAATATCCTTTAATAAAAGAGTTTTCTATTTAAACGCGTTTTAAGTTTTTTTTGCCGTTAAATAAAGTTCAACGCCTAGTTATTTCTTACGCGTATTATAACGCGTTAAGTAAGCAGTAAATTTGCTATATTTTCAATATGTTAAAGCCGTATAGGAAATATTCGCGTATCTAAATCAAGGATTTGGTCGATAATAGATTTCTTTTCGGTTGACATTAATTTTCGCAAATTAGGTATACTGTCGCATCGGGCAAATATACCGTTATATCGAAATCTTAAAGTAAAAAATGGAACCGTATATATAAAACCAAGTTTAATATAAGAAAATTTAAGGTCTTTTTTTTTAACTTAAACAACCAAGTTTATTTTACTTTTTTTTTATAAAACCTTCTATAATTATGGTATTAAAAAATAAATATTTGAAATTAAATTATAAAAAAGTTACAAAATAACGCGTAACTCGTTTGGGCGCGGAATTCGCTTAGGTGGTACGTTACATGTTATATATATTATTTTATATAATAATACGTTATAATAAAAAGGTCTAATATTAGAAACATAATATTTTAAACGCATTAATTTAATTTAAAATGAAATATATGCAATATATATTGTTTTTTATTTTATAATACTTTATTTACTTCGTTTATAATTATTTTATATTTCTTAGAAAATAATTTATATTACGTAATATAAACTTAAAAGAACCGCTAATTAAATCTTAATAAAGGGTTATTACTGTATATATAGCCTTTTTTAATAATTGTTTTTATTAATTTGTTATTTAATATATAACCTTTATAGAAATGTAAGGCGTTGAAAAGATGATGCGTTAACCGGGTCTTTGGCTTAAACCGATTAATTGTTATACGTTATAAATTTTAAGTAATAGTATTAATAAGATATCTACTAGCAAGCAACCTAAATAACCTGTAACTTAAATTATTTTTCGAATCTCTAAAAGCGATAACAATTTCGATACGGAAAACCAGCTTCGTTTTATTTAAAAAACACTTTAATGTTTAGATTAGCTAATTATTAAAGTTACCGAACTAGAAAGAAAAAGACCTAACCGGATTTATTAAAATAACTTACGAACAGCTTAAAGTTTATTCCCTAAAGGCAGCCGTATAAGCGCAACTATTAATATTAGGGCCTTATAGCGATTTAAGGACTGTCTGCCTTTCTACCCACTGCTAACTCTCTCCATGTAGCAGCACAAAAATCGCCCCTTTTATTAACATTACCGTCGGCTTTCACTCTTCTGGTAAGATACTCTCACGTGCTGGTGTTTTCAGCTGCGGTCTTTGCCCCACGCTGCGCATCTTATACTCGGGCGCGGGGCTGACTCCAGAACGGAACCACAATGCCTCATCACGGGCGTTAGCCTTGGTGCTATCCCCCTTGCGCAAACCAAACTTTATATCTTTCTCAAGACTCCCCTCTACCCACTGACAATCGCGGAATGCAATCTGAAGGTCTTCGTATCGAAATTGACCACGTCCGTGATAGTGTTTCCCCAGCAGCGGGATGATAGCTCTACTGGCAATAGGCGTGTAGTAGTGTGGGATACGGGAGAAGAGGTGGTGAGTGACGTGATCAGATGAAATATGATGCATGAAATGCGTGCCGATGATGCCGAAGTCCCTATCTATCGTGGCCGTGGCGCCTCGTATGAAGGTCCACGACTCAGCTGTATACTTTGGTAGCGATGGATGCGTATGGTGAAGGTACGTGATCATGACTTTGGTTAGTGAAAAGTTAGCGAATATGCGCAGAGAGTTCATTAACGTGCTCGAAGGAGGGAGAGTATATTTACTTACCAATCCAGTGATTCACCCAGCTCCATGGCACAACGTACACCCAAAACAGGGTCTCAAACGAGCCAAAGGTCTGATACAGATGGTAAAGCGCCGCAATAGTCGCGATACATCCTGCATCCGACAAGATAATAGAGTACACCTCCGAGTCTCGGAATAGTGCACCCCACGGATCAAAGTGACTGTGTCTCCAAGCTGACATTCCCTGCTTCACTACGGCCGAGGAAGGACAGGTGATGTTGGTCAGAATGTACCAGTTCCATCCAATAGCTTGCTGGAGGATGATACGTAAAAACAAAACCAGCGGAGCATCCTGGCCTACCTCGTCAAGAATCTCAACAGCCTTTCCAATCTTAGCAGCGTACTCATGTCGGCCAGGAGGGACATAGTTCAAATCTTTCTCCACGTGGTTTGCGTAGATGTGATGGCGCCGATGCGTCGATTTCCATGAGAAGTACGGTGCCAGCAGCCATGAATGCAAGATAAAGCCGATTGTGTCATTCAAGACACCGGAAGTCGAGAAGGCACTGTGACCGCAGTCATGGGCGATGATCCAGAGGCCTGTCCATACTATGCCTTGACAGAAGCCATACACGTTGACAGTGACATAGTAAGCCACGTTCGAATGTCTCACAACCTCAGTGTGGGTCAGATAATACAGCCCACCGAGACAGAGAGCCGAGTAGACGAGGTCTCGAATGAGGAAGAAGATGGACCAGTACAGGGAAGGGCGAAAGCAATAGCTAGGGATGGCGTTTCGAAGGTCTTGTAGTCTCACATCCTGATTGATACTCTATTAAGGAACGTTAGAAGGGATTGATAGTGCAAACAAGTTGCACCTAGGGTTGGGAAAACTTTACTCCTCCTTCCACCAGCTCGGTAGGATGCGGTTCAGTCTGCGTCTGAAAGCCCGTTTTATTTTCTTCCATGGCGGCTGATTGGTACTTGGCGATCTTTATTCAATATATGGAATATTTTAGTGAAGGTAAGCGGCATAAAGGGTAATGATATAGAAGTTTCGAATGCGGGTGAGTCTAAATGTCGATACTCTGATGGCGCTTTATGAAAGGACAGAGTACGGCAACCCAACGTGGTCCCCGACAACATCACAATGACCGGATTACGTAGGCAGCCCTTAGGCTTATAAAAGTTAAGATCGCATACACCTGCCATAAGGTATAGCCATTGGTCGAGGAGTGACAATCCGCGGCAACTAGTCTCTCAGACCCTTGTGGCTTATAGGCGGGGTGGGACATAAGATGATTGGAGAGGCGGTCTCGTGACTTCGTTGTTGCTTCGCCAACGGCCGCCGTCCTGCAGTAGCGAGGCCCAATATGGTACCCCGATTCCGTCCGGCTACTTCCGTTTTAGGCAGTTGCAATTCGAAGCTCGTTGTCCCTTTGCTAGGTAGCAATGAAACCCTGAAGAGGCAAAGCACAGCTGGTACTCTGGTCCCTTCGGTGCTGCCCCTACCCAGGCAGCCGCGCAAACACCCTACGGAACGGAAGCGCCCTCAAGGCAACCCGACGCAGCTTGGCATAATAATAAAGCTCTCAATTTTACATTAGGCGAATAGACAGAGGGTGCTGATTGCCCGATATTTAATGAATCCGCTCCTGCCCTTCCATTGGGCTGGCCGCGAAGGTTGCATGTGAATGAAGGAGACGACTTGATTAGTAACTGGCTTCCCGATGTTCGTGTAACACATCAGTTTTACCCGCAGTACACCCAAATTGCAACAATAATGGCATCAATGCAACCCCTTCTCCGCCAGAGTCTATGGAAAGATGATCCGCGATACGACGTCGGCTCAACGCCAGGTGTCGCATTGCGATTTGTGAGGATAAGGTCCATTTGTCAAAGCAGCGGTTGGTTTTCCTCGGAAATCTCATGTTCCATTGAACGATATGAGCCACGGGGCATTGGGCTGATACATTGCCTTAGATCTTACCGTGGATGACATTCGGAACTTGACCCCCAAATTCTGGGAGCTTCACCGTGACTGTATGTACACGCTTGTGTCGGTGCGCTTTGACTTCAATCATGCTAAAATCGAATTAATTAGTGATTTCGACTCGAGACATGACAGCTTGGATAATCGTTTCAGTTCATTTCAACCTCTGTATTGGCACGTTGAGCATCTTCAGCCAGAAGCGTCCTGACCTTTCCCGACTCATCAATAAGCTCCTTAATTTTGAAGCCTGTGGGCAATTCATGCTAGCAGAGGTCGGCCATGGTCTAGACGCTCGTAATATGGAGACGACAGCAACATTACAGTCGGATGGTAGCTTTGACCTCCACACTCCACGAGGCGCTGCAGCAAAATGTATGCCTCCAACATCCCCACAAGGCGGCGTCCCCTTGGTAGCCGTCGTCTTTGCTCGCCTAGTGGTCAAAGGGGAAGACAGGGGCGTCAAACCCTTTGTAGTTTGGCTGAACGACTCGAGGCAAATGTATCAAGGCATCACGTCACGACCGCTGCCAACGCGGACCGGATGTCGGCCTCTGGACCATGCCATCACCACTTTCAACCACGTCCGTCTTCCACCTGAGGCACTCTTGGGCTCTGCAACCAGCCCCAAGAGTGAGAGACTGGACTTTTTCCAGCAAACGTGGCGGGTTTCCGTGGGTACTATCGCACTCACATTGGCGGCTGTATCTGGCCTCAGGATTTGCTCCCATATCATGGCCAAATACAGCCAAAGGCGCACAGTGCCAGGAGGCGAGCTGGCATCGCGAATGCCCATCCTGAATTTCAGCACCCAAAGAAAGCCTATCGTCCGGGGCTGGGTGTATGGGATTATTTTCGACAACTATGGCAGATGGACTGTAGACAAGTTTGTAAAACCGAACCAACCCTTCCACATTCGACACTCTTATGCAGCGACCTATAAAGCAGGGGTCTACCACGCAAGCCGAACCATGACTGATATATACGAACGCGGTGGCTGGCAGGGCCTTTTCGGCCACAATCAGATGACAGAGATAGCATTAATATCTGCCGGAGGTGCAACAGCAGAGGGCGATGTACTGGTCACTTGTATCAGTGAGTACTATGAATCAGCACCCTTCTTAATAAACTCAGCGCCCCTGGTCTTATTTACTAAATGACTAGGACTTGCATCCGAGTTACTTGGGAACAAGTACACTATGCCTGAACCGCTCTATTCCTCCACGCTCCTCGCAAAAAGAGAACGATACTTGTGGGATGAGGCGAAGAATAAGGTCGAGGCCATTGGAGGCTACAAGAATCATCGCAGTCCAGAATTCGACCGACACATCCTGCCGCTTTGCAAACCCTTGATCGAAGCTACCAGTCAAAGAATGGCCTATGATGCAGCTAAAAGCGGTAGGGTAAGCGAACAGATCGTGGACATGTTTGAAAGAATTTGTGTCGAGGAGCATGTCGATTGGTATGTCTTACAGGGCTTGATAGCTTCCCGAACCTTCACCCACGACACGGCTGAGGCTTTCGAGGCTATCGTGCCCGTTATGCTGCAGCACATGGAAGAAGGCGAAGAGAAAGACTATATATCGGCACCAATTGTCTCTGATAAAGCATGGGAGAAGTTCGTCCAAGAGCTACCGGCGTATACAGGTAAGCAGGGAAGTAGCGGAGGCTATCAACCTAAGCTTTAAATTTGTATATATTAGATTGATATAGTTATTTGGAAACTAGCAGTCCTAAGTTAAGGAAATTTTACATAACTGTTGTTACACTTACTAGGAAGCAGATGTACAGCTCTAGAGGATTGAATTGACGATATCTAGGAAGCTAGGAATCGGTGATCCCACTTTGTGTGGGTGATCCACTGATATACGGCTCTAGGGCTCCGGAAAGGATCAACGTTATTCCGTATGATCCCTGCTGACAGAAAGGGGGGCCCTTTTCCATAACAACTGTGTACTGCGCTTTATTGTTTAATTTAATTGATTCTTTTATAAGGAACTAAACTGATATATTAAGTTAGCTGGTTATCTTAACTTAAGCTTCTAAGCCGCTAGTTATTATATTTATGTTTCGATTCTATCTGGGGACCTTGTCGTCAGGCTTTAATATGGACTATGATGCTTCTGCTAATTACTTGTCAAGGTATTTGCTATTCTGCTAGGTATTTATCGGACTTACAAAATGCCTTCTTATACCTAATTAATAACAATTCTTCTTAACCTTAAATCGGCCTCGATTAACCTAACTGAAAACTTTAACCTGGTCGCATTTTTCAAATCGGGACTTTTACTTTTATAATTAAATAGGTGATATGTTTTTAAAGTTATCTTTTAATATAACGTGCTATACCAGTGAACGGAATGTACCAGTAAGTGGGATACTTTTAGGTACTTTTAATAATAAATTTAAAATAATTAACTATAACATATTAAATTAATTCAAATTAATCGGATTCTTTTTCGCTAAACGTATTTACAGCTTTTTTATAAATACGAGTATTATATCCGGACTTACCGCAAACGCTATATTTCCTTTTTTCGTTTTAACCCTTTTGCAACGATTACTTTCAGTCGTTATTGGCTGCATTTTTTATTACCCCCTTTCTTTTTGGTCGGAAGAACTTATTCTTTTTATATAATAAGTGTTTTTTCTTGTTAAAAACGTTTGTTTTTGATTTTGCGACGTTTATTAAGAACGTGGTTAATTTTACGTAACTAAGTAACTTTATGCCAAAGTACCAGGTAACTTTTACCTAACAAATTAACCGATTTAACTATTTTTATTAACGAGTTACTTTGTTAATTTTTAATCCTTTTCTGCAAGTAGCGTTTTTATTTCGTTTCTTTACGGATATTTATAATGATTTTCGTAAGAAGCGAAAAATTAGAACTGGCGGAGGTAAGCGGCGAAACGATCGGTATAGAGATAATTAGAGGAATTTCTAAATCGGATAGGACGTTATTAGGATTAAATAAAACTAGTTCAGCTTTCGCAAATTCGGATTTGATATTATCGGACGTTATAGCAGCCTTAAATGCGTCGTAAAAACCGAAAAGGAAATTTTCTTTCACGATATAGGTATGGTAACGTTGTATTAAGTTTTCGATATAAAGCGAATAAATGCATTTTAAAATAAAAAAACAAGATATATTAAAAGGTTAAAGCTGATAAAAGAAATGCGCGGGTATGCAAAGGGTAATAATATCGTGGTTCGCGTAATACTTTTCGAATTCGATCGAATGGTAGCTTTCGTAGTCGTTGAAGATAAGGAAACGTTTCGATTCTTTTATACGCGTTTGTATATGTTTGTCGGAATGTTAAATCCATTTAAGCTTAATTTATTTATTATTTAGCTATTATAGTTTATACCAATCTTTTAATCGGGTAATAATAAATATTTTCGATACTAAAAACCAAAATGGTTTTTTTTGCCAAAATAATAAATAAAAGTATAGCTTAACTTTGCGATTTAACAGCTTATATAACTATTACCTATTTTTAATTACCTTATTAGACTTATTTAGATTTTTTACGTTTTTTAATATTTGTAATTATTATACCCGATGCCATAAAAAGTCCTATTAAGAAGTCCGTCTCGTCGAAGTCGTAGATATCCTTTTTTGCGATGCCGTATTTTGCGATTGTAACCCGAACAAATTTGAATTATTTGCGAAATGTTTCTGGATTTTTGCTTAAACTTTTTTAATAATTAATATTTCGATTTAAATACGTTTTGAGTTTATTTTGCCGTTAAACAAATTTCGACGTCCAGTTAATCCCGACATATATCGTAACGCATTAGTTAAATAATAAATTCGCCATATTTTTTAACGTATTAAAGCCGGATAGGAAACGTTTGCGTATTTAGATTAAGGATTCGGTCGATAATAGATTTCTTTTCGGTCGGCGTCAGTTTTCGTAAAAAGGAAATAATGTCGGTTCGGGCGTATTTACCGTTAAATCTCGTCTTTAAGGTAAAATGTAGGACGTTATATATCGAACTAGATATCGCATAACTAAATTTCGAGTTTCGTTTCTTAGCTTAAATAGCTAGGTTTATTCTCGCTTTTTTTATAAAACGTTCTCTAATGTTGGTATTAAAATATAAACGATTAAAGATAGGTAGTTGGAATAGTTAAAAAGGCATCCCGCTCACTGGTGCATTCCATTCACTGATATAATACGTTATACTTATTTTACATATTTTAATAGATGAAATTTAAATTAACTCTACCCCTGTTGTTTTAAATCACCTCTACCCTTTATATATATGGAATGCTAACGACGATCATCGACAAAGAAAGTTAGATGAGAAACGGTTGTTATTAAGTAACTATTATGAAAAACTAAAACTAAACTAAATATTCGTTATAGGTTATGTGACCGGCCTGCACCCAGCCATAAACAGAAAAGCCGAGCACCGTCGAGGCTTGGCCAGTCGGATCAAATCTAATCCGTCCTTACTCATAAGTAATCCATTCTTACGATATATAAACCAATTTAGCAATAAAGTTAATTATTATAACTTTTATTAATAATTGCTTGAAGAAAGGCGGTGGTAATTTGTTATCTTTAATGCTGAATTTCATAAAAAAGAATTGTTACTTAACGTATTATGTATTGTTTCGAAGTATTCTTGTTTTTTTTCCGGAATAGCTAAACGATAATAAGAAAGATAAAAATGATTTCCAATTGGCCTTATTACTAATAGAATAAGGAGTAAAAAGCGATAAGTAAATGTAGTTCGTAATAATTAAAAATCTCGTATATGTACTTTATTTCCTATTACGATAAGACCCGGTTCAATTTCCGATACGGCATTTTTATTAGCATAAATATATTATAAAAATTTAACTTGATACGAAATAAGAATAATAACGTTTCGGGTTATTTTTAATTCATTTTGGCTAATAGGTTCTTATTCGTAAATAATGTTATTAAGATTTTTCCAAAAGAAAATTTAGGAAATATAAACGATATAAGAGAAATTTTAAAAAATTAAAATTTTTAAGCGTTTTGTTAAAGGGTAATTTTTATTTTTATTAAAAGAGAAGTAAACTTTTCTATAAAACTAAATTAAGTATATCGTAATTTATTTGTAATAATTACGGTTACAGCATTTCTAATTTCAATTAAAGAAGAATTAATATATTGTATTAGGAAGTTAGCGGTAATTAGCGTAGTTTAAATCATACGTCGTCGGCGTTGTTGTTAAATATAACCTTTTCGAATTTGATAAAGCTTTTTATTATGTTCTTATTATAAATAGTTTATCTCGATTCGATAGCGTTTATTAACAATTTACAGGTTGTATTTAAAAGCGTTTAATTTATTTTTAGCTTAATATCTTTTACGCCGAATACGTTTTAGTTTTGCACGAACGTTGTTATATTTCGTTTGGTATTTAATTCGATAAATTAGGGCATTTTTTAAGTTGGCTTTTATTTATTATTAAGATGTAATCTTTTCTAGCAAATCTTTATCATAGTTTTTTACCTATTGTACGGTCTTTTGGATTTTGGGTTATTTTGCAGAAATTTTAATTTTGGAATTAAAATGTTTAATTTTATCGTAATTAATTAATCCTAAAATATTCGTAAATGGTATAGTAACGTTTAAATATTATTTTAGTTTATATTTAATTAGAGCTTTTTAATTTTTGCCGGGATATAACTTATTTTAGTATATTTAATAGTTTCGATTTAAAAAAAAGGTAAATAATGCCGATATATGGTTATATTTCTTAACTTTGTTTTATATTTTGGATTTGGAAGATTTGACGTGTATGTTCTATTTAATAATTTTCTATCGGAATTTTTAATGAAGGTTTTGAAACAAATTATTTCGAATAAGATTTATAACATATATGCGCTAACCCTATACGTTACCGTACGTTAAGGCTTAGCGTTTTTAAAGTTACTTATGAGGCTTACGATAATATAAAGTTAACCGGTTCCGTATCCGTTAATATAACCTGTAGTTTTTTTTGGCTTTAATCGAATTCAATAGTTGCTAATCGTAATATTCGTAAATACGATCGAACTTTTTTTTTCGTTCGTAAGAATTGCTAAGTATTAAGGCTTTACCGTTTATATCGAATAACTATTTAATCTTATCGTCCAGTTCGTTTTTTAAAATATATTATTTAACGATAAATTAAACTAATTTCTAATAGGTTTGTCCTTACTGGCGAAACGAAATTATTATATTAACTTCGAACTTTTTACCTAGTTTTACTATAAGTTTATCGATATCTTTCCGACGGCTAATCTTAGCTATAAATAATAGTTCATTTGCTGCCTACGTTATAGTATAATACAATATAAATTAAATATAACTAAGAAAAATAGTCTATGATAAAAAACGAAAAAGGAATAAAGAAAATAGAAATATTAAATATAAAATAATAATTCTTAAAGAAGTAGATTAAGTAAGGTTAAAGTTTAAATAAACGTTGATAAAACGAAGCCAGCAGCTAAAGAATTTTTTTAACATAATTTAACGTAAGTTAAGTTTTTTCTTATAATTTAGAATAGGTGCGGTTCTTTAATCCAGTTTTATTCGCTTATTCGGCGGTTCGAGTATACGCGGTTTTAGATTTAATCTCTTTGTTTCTTTATCGGGCCGTTTCGAAGGTTCTAGCTTAATTTGTTTTTTTATAAATCTTATTAAAGTTTTTAAAAGTTGTTATTCCTTTATTACGTACCGTTTCGGACATCGAGTATTACAAATAGGGCTTAAGGTTTTTGATATGTAGTCGTCGTGGGTTCTAATAGGTGGCAGGATCCGTTACGGTTATTAACACTTCCGAAGCAATCCTAATCACCTTTTAAGGTTCCTGCCAATTTGGCCTTATTTTTGACAGTCTGATATCGTCACCTATCGATTTAGCTAGTTATTTTTTTCGAACGTCTTTAACTTTTTAATTTCTATCACCAACGTATTCTCAAACCTAGTTACCGACTGTATATAGTTGTTATAAGTTGTTAGGTTTCTTCTTATTTTAATTAAGTAAATACTTTCTTATTACTATTTTAAAATAATCTTTTTGTTCTCTTAGTTTTAATTTTCAATCCGGTTCGTTTATTAGTACTTCGACCTTTTTCTTATTAAAATCGATGCAACTAGTCGTATTTGCTAGCTTAACATAATCTTTAACGGTAATATATTAATTTCGGAAAACCGCTTCGCGTTAATTATTATCAAAAAGTCCTATATTATTACGGGCCAACAATGTAGGCCTCCGTATTCTATTAATGCTACTTACTAAAAAAAATCTCTGCTTGAACAATTTCACCGTTCTTTTTATTAGTCCATAACTTTAACCGTTATATGCAAGTTTATGCGCGATCCAAATATTGCTTTTCTTAAAAAATCGTCGTATTATCGATTTTTGGAAATACTTAGCATTATTAACGTAAATCTAACGAAAAAACTCGAAGATTTTTAACAATAACTTTTAAGTTTAAATAGTATGCTATCATTCCATTTCTAACGTTAAGTTCTTATATACAAATTTTATAAAGTAATCGATAATCAAGAAAACGTATCGTAATCCATTTGGTTTAAAGGGGTTTATCGAACCGACGCAATCCATTCCGATCAAATTCCAAAAATTTATAACAACAACGCGAAAAAGTTCTCTAAAGGCTAAAATTTGCTGTCCTATTTTAACGTAAATCTAACAAAGCTAATAATATCGAACTACGTTAAAATACCTCTTCGGTTATCAAAATTTTCCGGAAACATTCCTTAATATAATAGCAATTACGTAATATCCGTAACTATCGTATGCCCAATTTAAAGCAAATCCTACCTTATCTTTAATAATACAATATAACTATTCTTTATTTTTCTTTCGGTATCTCAATATTTATTTAACCTATACTGTATTATTTTTTAACCAAATTTTTCCTTTTGTTCTTGCTTATTTTTACATAATAATCTAAACCTTGCACTAAATATCCAATAATATCGATATACTATAAATCTCGATTATATAATTTTTACAAATACTATATTTGCTTTTCGACGGGAATAGCGTTTAACAAAATTAACAGGATTATTACTAGCTATAGTAATTTTTCGCAAACAATTATCATCACGCTTAATTTAAAAGGCTGTTCTTATCATCAATTTTTCGCGTAATTTATTCGTTAATTTAATAATCTGCAAAAGTCCGTCAGCAATATAGATAATTCGGAATATATTCGGTTAATGCTAAATTACAAATTAATATTTGCTAAATCTTTCCAACTATATCAACGTTTTTATTCGTATTTCTAAATTATTACCGAAAATATATATCAAATTTGAGTAATCCGTATATATTTTTAAAAGTTATTTAAAATTGATAATTAATTGTTTACATTCTGCAAAACATTTAACTATTACCAACGTTCTTTTTGCTTATAATATATCTTATTTCGGGATCGTTAAACTTAAATAAGAAAAATATCAAAATTCTCCTCGAAAGAAATATATTATCTATTATTACCGTTTTTATTAATTAATTTAAAAATTAGAAAAGAATTTGTCCTACCTTAATTAAAAAACGTCGGTTACCAAATAATATTGCGTAGTTAAATTTAAGTTATAAACAACCTTATTTTATATTTTCTAATAAATTATAACAAACGTTTATTTTTATAACTTATTTTATTTAAACAACTTTTAAATCATTCTTTAAACTAAAGGCTTACTATCTGGAATGGTCTTCGATACAAACTCTATATACGACTTTTTAAATATACGAAGCAAATTTATCTTTCCAAATATAAACATTTTTAAATATAAGGTTATATACAAAAATTTATTAAATCTTTTAAAATTAATTAAGTAATTTTCAGACTACGCCCATCTAGCAAATTGGTCTTTATATTTTACCGATAGCCGTATCTAACCTTCTAATAATCCGAAACCCAAAGATTAAATACTCCTCGTAAACAGTTAGGTCTTTTTCGATATTAAACCGATTCGTATAAAGTTTATACGGGGAAAATAATAATAATAATAAAAATCGAATGAAAAATCAAAATTAATTACAAGAACGTTATGGTTATCGACGAACAAGTCGAAAAAGATTTCCTATTCCAGGTAATACCTAATTAGCAAAGGTAATTTTAAACCAAATTGTTCTGTCCTTAACGGCCATTTTCCAAATCTTAGATTTCTTAATACATAATATATATAAACGGATCCCGTTATTCCCTAAAGCATTTCAATGTTTAACCATTACCCGTTAAAAGCAATAAAAGCTATCTTTAATCGATCAACCTTTCTTATTCTTACTGCCCAATATCTGTATATTACATCCTCTTAAAAAGATCCGATAATCCTCTTAAATTAAAATATAAAAATGTCTATCTTAATTATACATAAGCTATTAAAGTTTAAGCGTTATTAAATTAATGGATTTATAATTTATAACTATTTTTATATTACCGCTTTTTCTTAAAAAAGATTTTATATAAGCGCTTCATAGTAAAATACCAAGGATTATCAAAAAACCCGTATTCCATTTAAGGGAAAATATTTGATACAAAACGGCGTTCGTTAGGACTATATCTAAGCTATTAAAACCTGTATAAAAAATCGACTCGTTAACGATTATGGCGTATTTTATCAATCTGTTAATCATAAATCATTAAAAGCAATAACGAAATAATTCTTTTAAATATAGCATAATTGTCTAGTTAATACTTTTTGGATTTTAATTTCGATTATTTCCTTAATGGTAAAACCAATTATTAATTATAATTTGCGAATCGTTATTAAATAATCGTTGCTGGAGTTTTCTTGCCATTTTTTCCAACAACCTGTAGTTCTAAGTACCGACCTACAAAAGGTACCTACAAAAGCAAAGATCTCAAAAATAGGGCCTGACCTCAAGTTGCAATTTCTTGTCTTCGTTTTCTGCATTTCCATATAAAATTTCGAAAATCTATCTTAAAAACTCGCAAATATACCAGCAACAAAAATATTTAATAAAATAATAAAAATGCTATTAAATACAGCTTTAAAAAGGCTTCCTAACGGTATACATAAGTCGCCGACCAGGGCTGGTTTGGCGGAAATATTCAAAATCAAAGATAAAATTTCCGTTTTTCGCAAACCTTCCCATCCGAAACGCCCTCATAGCTGCGACGTAACAATCATAACCCGTACGTCCAAAAAAAATAGCTGGACAAGCTTCTCCCATACTGAATTACCCTTGGACGGCCCATAGCGAAATAATACACGCTATGGTTGCGTTATCGCAGCTATAAGGGCGTTCCGGTCAATCAAGTCCGGAACCTTCTCAGGGCTACGACGCAACAACCACAACCCGTACGGCCGAAAAAACTGATATACGGGCTTTCCCCATATAAATTATACTTGGGAAACCCGGTGCATAATAATGCAACCGATGGTTGTGCTGTCGCAGCCATGAGGGCGTTGCGATCGCCCATTTTCCAGACCTGCATTTAGCCGTATTAGCTGCAATTCCTATCCAAAAAAAAATTGAAAAAAATCCTTATATGCATATTAGCTTATATCTGACGCGCATGCAAAGTTTTATACTTATCAGGCTTGATTTGGTTACGTACGCAATTGTTTTATTTAAATTTTTTTATTTTTTATAAAAAAATGGAAGGAAAAGTGATGTCAGCTAGCCAGGTATGCTGAAGCGCCCTAACTGAAGAAGGCTACGCTCTGATCGGAGGATAATTGTTCCGTTGCTAGGCTACACAAAAGCTATACGCGTACTGAGAAATGGCACAATAAGCTAAATATAACAACGCAATTAACATCCCCTATATCTAACAATTAAAAGTTTCATTTGCTTAATTCAAGTAATTATTAATTAATCAGCTGTTATTAAAACGATATAGGCTGTATATCAATAACAATTATCGTAATATATTTTAATAACTATAATAGCAACCGTACCGTCTATATTTTTTGTTATTTATAAGGGACCTAAGAACTGGAACCGCTTTAAAGGCGAATTCCAATCTAGAGCGTACGCGCTTAATATATGAGATTTTATCGATCCTGATTAATTACTTTCGTAGCCTGTTAGACTTATAAAACCCGATATAACCTTTTATCCGAAAAAACGAATTCGTTATATAACGTGGACCAATACCCTATCTTTTTTTTTATCATCAGGAGGAACTACCGAAGAGATCGATTTTACAGGGTATTTAATAAATATTTTTAAGGTAACGACCAAAAGCAAACAAGCCTATAATTAAAACTTTATGGCGTATATTTACAAGGACCGTAAATATAATACTTTCCGAAAAAATATTAACGATTTTACGAAATAAGTTTGAAAATCTGTATTTCTAACAATTAAAAAGATAAGTTTTTTTTAAAAAAAGAACTTACGGAAATAGTATGCCAAGTTAGCCGAATCCGGTAAGGTGTACGATAGCAGATTCCTAATTAATACCTAACGAAAATACCGAAAAAGGCTGAAATAAGCCGCGAAATTAGGGAAAAAGCTAAACGAATAGATTATGAAATGGCAAGAGATAATGGCTTAAAGATAGCGATACGGCATCCCAGAAATAAGAATAACAGTTATATGGGTTAATGATTTATATATAACTTTAGCTTCCATTATGGAAACTTGGATAATTACCTTCCAGATAGTAAAAAAGGCTAAAATTAACAACGGAACGATTAATTATTAAGAGGTAACGGTTAATTTTTTGGATTACTGCATTATAACCTATTTTTTTTATATCCCGAAATATAAAGGTATCGTTTCCGACTTTTTACGGGGATCTTGCAGATTTTGCTAATTAAGATAACCTTAATTAGAAAGAAAGTAAACCTACTAACCGTTAACTGCGAGATAAAACCCCCGGAAAATTAAAGCAAAATAGCCGTAAAGGCTTTAATACAGATAAAAACATTAATAAGCGAAAGCGCGAAAAGTTAAATGTCCAAAGTATACGTTATAAGGCGTATTTAAAGCTTTTTTACAGATTACCTAAATGTTATTATACGTTCCTTAATAAGGTTCCAATTAGCTTCCATTTTAATATCGAAACAGTAAAGTTAATCCAGCAACAAATTAACTTTAATTAATTCCTAAAAAAGGAAATTAACCGTTTATCGAAATCTATAAATAAAGTAATTATAAAAACCGATTAACTTTTAAAGGGAATAAAACAAGTCCTAACGGGCTTTTTAATTACTAATCAAAAAAATGCTATAAACGTTTCGTTTTACTTTTTATAGAATTCGTCCATTTTGAACTTAAGGTTTATAATATACGTTTTTAACCTTATTAATAAGTTCCCAAACTTTAAACTAACCGTATAAGGCGACAGGGTATATGCAAGTAATAATTTCGTCCCGATTAGGGGCTACGAAAAGGTTAATATGCTATTTCGAAGCCCTAACAGTACGAAAACGTTACGGCTATATAACGTGGCTTACTGTAAATAATTCGCCTATAATTTAATATCACTTCGATAATTCCGAAAAAAAGGCTATTAGTAAAATAATAAACTACATTCGAAATAAATATAACCAAGTTATAATTATTTTAATAGATAAATTTAATCAATTTATTATCGAAGATATTAATATAATAACGTTTCCTATAACCTTGGTTACTTATAAACGAAATATTAACTTATCAACGCCAAAACCGCCGCATACCGGTAACGGTACCTTATAATACCTACGATTAAGGTATTTAGGCTCTAAAATAATAACCCAATTGCAATTTTATATTAAGGGAATCAAGTTAAAAGGTTTATAACTATCGAATACGAGGTATATAACAAAGCGAAAACTAAAAAACAAATATGCCGCAAGTTTAAAAAAAACCTCCCGATTAGGACAAAAAATAACCATTAACTTTATTAACTTCGAAGAAAACCTTAAAAAATATAGATACATTATATTCGCTACCGATAAATACTTAGGCTTTATTTGGAATATTTACCTTAAAAACCGAAAACAGGATATATTAATTATTATATTCCGATACTTGCTAAACGTTTTGAAAAACCAAAACAAAGTTTTCCTATAGGTAATCGAATGCGATAACGAAATTTTAAAAAATCACTTACTTCGAAATATTTTTCAGTCGCTTTTTTTCAGCATTAAGCTTAAGCCCTTAATACCGCATACCTAAGCTTAGAACGGAGGTACGAAACGTTTAAGGGGTATAATTAAGGAAAAACGATTATTATACGAAATAACGTTAAGTTATTTACGTTTTTAATCGTATATATTTTCAAAGCTATAGTATATTTATATAACCGTATTCCCAAATACGCTTTTTCTTTAGCAAACCTTATATAAGGTTTATTATATTTATTTGGTATATAGAAACGGCGTTTTAATACTTAATTGCAAAACTTTAACAGGCTTATTTACGAACTTACGGCTATATGGCCTACGTTATAACAACCGTTACTATAAAGAAAAAACAAAAGCTCTAAAAGTTAAATTCCAAAACGTAAATAAGCTTTTTCGTCGGCTATTAATTAACTAATATCTACGAAATTTAGAACCCGTTAATAAATAAGGTTATTGCTATTCGAAACGTACAGTTTAACTTAGCTAGCTCAGGCCTCGCTGGCTCGTTTTCCAAATGTACTGCTGTATCACGCTAAAAATTAACCAATCAAATGCCGTATCCCCGTAACGAGCCAGCGAGGCCTGAGATGTAGTTGTGCAAAACAGGGGTCCGTTCTGGGCGCTCCCACCAAAATTATACTTTTCCTTCCCATTTTTTTTTTTTTTTTTTCGAAGTAAAAGATTTGAATAAAAAGAAATTATTACGCAACCAAATTAAGCCCGTTAAGTATGTGACTTTATATGCGCGTCGAATATAAGCTAATATGCATATAGGGATTTTTTTCCATTTTTTTGGGTCGAAATTGCAGCTAATACGGCTAAATGAAGGTCTGGAAAATGGGCGACCGCAACGCCCTCATGGCTGCGACAGCACAACCATCGGTCGCATCATCGTGCACCGGGCTTCCTAAGTATATTTGGTATGGGAAAAGCCCGTATCTCAATTTTTTGGGCCGTACGGGCTGTGGTTGTTGCGTCGCAGCTATGAGAAGGTTTCGGACTTGATTGACCGGAACGTCCTCCTTGCTGCGACGCAACAACCACAACCCGTACGGATAAAAGAATAGCTGTACGGGCTTCTCCCATACTGAATTACCCTTGGAAGGGCCATGGCGAAATGTTGCATGCGGTGGTTGCGTTGTCGTAGCCATGAGGGCGTTCCGGATGGGAAGGACTGCGGAGAACGGAAATTTTGATTTCTCTTTTTAATATCTCCGCGAAACAAGCTCCGATTAGGAAGTTATATATACCGTTAAGAAGCCCTTTTGAAGCTGTTTGTAATTATAATTTTTGTTATTTTATAATAAATTTCTGTTGCATTTATATTTGCGAGTTTCCAAGATAGATTTTCGAAAATTTGTATGGAAGTGCGGAGAACGGAGCCAAAAAATCACAACTTGCCATCAGGCCCTGTTTTAGAGGTTTTGTTGTTTTTGTGGGTCTTTTATGGGTCGGTACTTGGAGCTACAGGTTTTTGCAAAGCTTTAGCCACAGCTGCGCCGCAGGCGTAGCCATAACCTCTAAAACAGAGGGCCTGATTTTAGTGAGGTAAAGTTTAACGGAAAGGTTACCTTTTTAAGTAATATCAAAAACCTAAAAAACAACCTCTTTTACGTTACCGAAAACAAGTTACAAAACTTACTCCGACAAATCTACGTATTTAATCAGGCCTACGGCCACTTTATACACATCGAAAATAAAAACCTAAGTGGAATAATTTAGTTACCAGCTGGATAAAAGGAATAGCTTTAAAGTGGTATAAACGTCTAAAAAAACGTACGGGATAAGAAAAAATAAACCTGTTCGGCAAAAATTAATTATTTTTATATAACCGTTATATTCGAACCATTTCCGTCCTTTAGATTATTACTGCCGTTAACGTCTGCCCTAATAACTACTACGATTATTACGTTAATGGAAAGAATAAAGGCGGCTTTAAATTTTTATTAAACTGTTTAACTTAATATAACAGTAAAAAATAAAGGTATTTTACGGGTTGTAAACGTAAGCTTCCCGTATATTCCGTACCGAAGTAATATTATTAAATACGATTACAAAATATAAAAAGTTACCTTTAATATAAAACGGCTAATTTACTTTATAAATACGATTAATAACCGGCCGGTAAATTGCGAAAATTTAAAGCGAATAAAAACCCGAAATACGCATTACTTTAATCGGAAAGGTTTTAATATATTAAAAACAAAGTTAAAAGTAAAAATGTTACTTAAGTTGTAAGGCCGGGTATATAAGCGAAACCTATCGCTACTTCCGAAAAGCTATAAAGAGCTAAATATACATCCGTTAAAAAAGTTATTTCTGAAGGTTAAAAAGGTCCACTTATAAAATTACAAAGATATACAGTTCTGGAAGATCGTCGATCAATCCGTTACTAAAAGGAAATAAATCCTAGAATATATATAGGTATACGTTTACAAATTTAATAAGTATAGCTGGTTCCAGAAATATAAGGCCCGTTTCGTAATACGAAATAATTAACAGCTTAAAAATACTTATAACGATATATACGTATTTACCCTAGCCGGAAGGTCCTTTAAAGCCCTGATAGCTATTATAGCTAGGTTCGACTTAAAATTTAAGCAATATAACGTTATAAACGTTTTCGTTAACGCGAACTTACTTTATAAAATCTTTATAAAGATACCCTTAGGATACCCCTAACGTAACAGGATATTCCTAATTAGGAAGGCCCTGTACGGCCTGAAAGAATTGCCGTTACTATAATAGAAAGATTTCATTAGCACGCTTAAAGATTTAAAACTTAACCCCGTTCCTTATAAGCCCTATTACTTTATTCGTTAAGGGATGCTACTTTTTTTTTACGTCAACGATATTGTCGCCGCGTACAACAAGAAAAACCAAGCCTTCGTTAATCGGTTAATTCAGCAAATACAGAAACGGTATACCCTTATAAGAAATAAGGACTTATAGTGGTTTCTAGATATCCAAATAATCAAAAATAAACCCAACCGAAAAATCTGGTTATCCTAATCTAACTTTATAAATAAACTGGTTAACCTAATTTTTAAAAAAAGATTTAAATAACTTTCCAGAAACGCCTATAACGAACGTTAAATTACTGCCGAATCTTGATCTGGCCTATCCAAACTTTGTTAACAAATATTAAAAAAAGATCGGTTTTATTTTTTATATTACGGTTTATACGCAACTTAATATATTTTTTATAATATCCAAACTTGCCTAATTTAACCAAAATTTTAACAACGTATACTATAAAGCAATTAATTGCATTATATAGTATCTAATCGGTACCAAAACGTTAACGTTACAGTTAGGTAGCGAGAACTTCTTAAATACCTAAAATAACGCCTTTTTTACAAATAATATATTCGATCGAAAAAATTTCTAAGTTTACGTTATAAAGTTATTTAAGGGAGTTATAAGATAACGTACGAATAAACAAAATATAATAATTACTTTTACAACCGAAACGGAATTATTATCCTTTATGCAAGTTGTTAAAAAACCTTATTTGCCTTTAAATTAATCAAAAAGCTAGGAGTTGGCCTAAATGCAGGACCGTTAAATTTATAATACGACAATTAACAAACTATACGGCTTATTAACGCCAACGTCGCTCCTTTAAAAACAAAACTACGGTACGTAAATATATATTTATTAGTTGCGAAAAGCAGCAAAAAAAAACCTGATTAAAGTAGATTATACGCTTACAAACGATATGTTAACTAATAGACTAATTAAAGCCCTATTACGCGAAGCCTTTAAGCACTTTAAAAAGCAGTTAAGATTAGTAAACATTATAAAGGCATTAGATCACCGGAGGAAGATATTAAAAGCAATTTCTAATAAGGAATTGGCTAATCAGAAAGATATAATTACCCGAGGAAAGGTTAAATAAAAAGCTGTAGCTTTAAAAAGTAACGAAAGTATGGCGATTAACGCCCCGAATTCTTCAAGGCGTTAAGGGGGTGTATCAGCTAGCCAGGTGTGCTGAAGCGCCCTAACTGAAGAAGGCTACGCTTTGATCGGAGGATAATTGTTCCGTTGCTAGGCTACACAAAAGCTGTACGCGTACTGAGAAGTGGCACAATGAGCTGAATACAACAACGCAACTGACGTCCCCTATATCTGACAAGTGATGATTTTGGTGGCAACGCCCAGAACGGACCCCTGTCTCGCACAACTAAACCCCAGGCCTCGCTGGCTCGTTACGGGGATACGGCATTTGATTGGTTAATTTTTAACGTAATACAGCAGTACATTTGGAAAACGAGTTCCTCCTTGAATCTACCATGTAACTTTTCCCATACTAATCTCTCCCGGGTACCCTTATTGCTTCCTATAGGGTAGCCTCATCTTGTGACGGCTGGGCTAGTTAACCAACTATTAAACCTAGTCGTACGGGTTTATGTTGGCAGTGGTACTGTGGGACACTGAGCAATGAAGGGTAAACTAGTCACGTCTGGTAATAACAGATAACCAAGGGTGATCTGGGTAACCAAGTTGTATTACAAGCTGGTGCTATCTAAGACTATGGGAAATAATGAGCGTATATATCTTACTTGACTTCTTGTGGTCGAGTGTGGTCGAGCCGACCAGTTTCGACCATAAGTCGAGTGTGGTCGAACCGACCGTGTTCGATCATAAGTCGAACGTGGTCGAACAGACCTTGTTCGACCATGGCCTGGTCACGTGATCCATGATCGGTCCCTCATTTCCTGTAGCTCCGACCGTTTGGAGAAGCCAAGCCTGGCTGGGCCATAACACATCTGCTGTCGCCCTCCAATTCTCACAAGCATTCTCTCGTGCTCTCGTTCACGATTGTCTGTCTCGATCTGATGACGCTCGTTGGCAATTCGTAGGTCTCGCTCGAACTTGTCCGCTCTGATTCTTTCCAGGTTTCTCTCTCAACGGAGACGTCTCGCTTCCTCCTCGACGTTCTCGCTTCTCGCTTCGTATCTGGTCCGGCCGATAAGAGCATTCTCGAGATCTGCTCTTATCTGCTGTTGGGCTGTGGTTTTCTCTGGGAGGATCCCACTATGGTTCCCAGCCCATTGCACATCTTCTTGGATCTTCGTCAACTTTCGAGGGATTTTGAGTTTCGGATTGGGATGTTTGGTCCCTGCATAGTCGATCGGCTCCATCTTTTCCGTAAACGGGATTATAGCATCCAGATACCATTCTAGGTCGTATTTGGTCAAGAGTTGTTTGATCTCTGTCGGGATATGACCTATCTCGGTACATCTAATTGTCTCAATCTGAGAGGACGTGGGCGGTGCCAGCGCATGATCATGTTTTTAACTTCGTCCCACATTCTGGCCCTTGGAACGTTGAACACGTATGTCATATCCAAGGATTTCCCAACTGTCGCAGAAAGGGCCCCCTATCTAGAGTTCAGGGATCATTCGGGGCAACGTTGATCCGTTCCGGAGCCCTAGAGCCCTATATCAGTGGACCACCTATATCAAGTGGGATCACCGCTTTTTAGATTCCTAGATATCATCAATACACCTCTAGAGCTGTGCAGCTGCTCCCTAGGAAGTGTGACACCAACGAATTTCCTTATCGAATTCGTGTGGCAGACCGTTGCGAATGAGATTTATGGCGCATGAGCGCCAGTCTTATCACGTCGCTGTATGACAGTGCCGAACGTCCCTGAAGTCTAATTATTAAGTAATCGGTCTCCAAAACCACTGGTTAGTTCCGTGACAGTGTAAAATCGACTGGTCCTATTCTTACCAAAGTGTCCGGAGGATTCGTTAATTTTTGGCCTAACCAAATAATCGTTGATTGTAATGTCCGTAAACATAATTAAGCGTCCTTGCTGGCGTTCATAAGAATCGATAAGAAGGAACCCTTTACCTCCCATTCCGGGCAGGTACTTCATATCCTTGTCGTATCCGTTCTGGAAGATATGGAATCTGGTAATCGGACACAGCGCTTCCTGGTAGGTACGTCCGTGTTATCGGTAAAGAATCACAGCATCGTCCTCCAGTTCTTCATTGAATTCCGCCACGAGTTCCTTAATGTTTCCGCGTCGGATAACTTTAGCCTTAGATAAAGAAGGATCGTTCACTTTTGCCATGGTATGAGTATTTCTGGATCATGGATTAAGGGCAGCGGGGAAAGGCTGTTTGGTGATGAGAAGGTACGCCTGATGGTGATAAACGAATAAGAAGGGAAGAAGTCGTGCGGGGAATGACGGTTGTAGGTCGGGTGGAGGAGTTGCTCGGGAAAGTGGGCTAAGTTAAGGTGTGGTTTAGATAGACATTGTCGGCAGTTGAGGTGATTTGTTGGAAGAAGCGGTGAAAGGAACAAACGGGCTTTGATGTGGCCCTAGGATTGCAGGGACAAAGGAGCTGAAGCCGATATGTGGCTGCTCCCTCCCACGCCAGTTGTAGGATAGAAGAGCAAGCAACCTACTTCCCCCCAGTTTCCAGAGTTGCAACGCATTTGCCGACAGATATCGATAAAACGGAGCTAGCAACTAAAGAATATTTCTACATCGTGATTCAACGTGATTCAACGTGATTCAACGTGATTCAACATAAGTTAGCTCTCCCATATACTTTAGGATAGACGTGGATTTTCTCAATTCCCTTTCGCTCGTTTATTCGGGGTTTCCAGAATGCATGGCCGCGGATCTAGTCTCTTTGTTCCTTCGTCGGGCTGCTTTGAGGGTCCTGGATCAACCATCTTATCGTAAATCTCATCAAGGTTCTTAAGGGTTGTCACTACTTTGTTGCGTGCCGTCTCGGATATTGGATGTTGCAGGTAGAGCTTGAGGTTTTTGATATGCGATGGTCGTGGTTCCCGATAGGTGGTAGGGTCTGTTACCACCTCTGACATCTCGCGCTTCTGGTTCGTTGCTGAAAGTATTCAGTAGATTTAGATAATCAGTTAACGGATACTTAAAGTCGATGATTAGCCATCTACATTCTGCGAAACAGTTAACGATCCCCAATATTTCACGTTCGCTCGTGGAATATCTGGTTTCAGCGTCGTTGGATTTGAACGAGAGAAACATCAAGATTCTTATCGAGGTGAACAGCTTGTCTGTTACCGCCGTGTCCACTGGTTTATCCACAAGTTAAAACAAAACTCCTCCCACTCCAGTCAGGGTTGGGTCCGTCCCCTGGTGAAATTGTTTAGCCGGATCTGGGTTATGGGATGGCCCTCGTTTGGATTTCCTAACATATAGCTGTTATGGGGAAAATGGGGTCTAAAAAGGCTCCAATCAGACACCCCTGGTGGGCTCCACCAGGCTCTATAAAAAGGGCTTCCAGCGGCCCAAGTAGCTCAGGGAGATCTTCCCTCCTAAGAACCAGAGCTGTCAATATAGCCTCAATTTCTTCTGTGGCAAGAAGCATTATGATCGTCGATGAACATATCCAAAGAGGCACCCCATTCCGTGTGGTGTCCAATCAACGAAGGTAATCCTGGACCGGACTGTCCTGTTCTCGATCGCCATTCTCCGAACTCTAGATCTACCAGTGCACAGTACGAATGGGCGGATCTCATCATGCCCTGGAGCATCTTATATTCAACCATTGCCCATTGGGGGCGATAAAAGCTGTCTTCGGTCGATCAACCTCTCTCATCTTCACTGCCCAGTATCCGTAAGCTGCGTCCCCTTGGAAGAATATTTAATGGTCTCCCTATATCAATGTGTAAAACAGTCCGCCTCCGCTGTGCGTAGGTCCTTAAGGCTGATTGTCGCTGAATTGACTGGTTTGTAGTTCATAACCACTCTCATGTTACCGCTCTTCCTCAAAGGGAACCTGTTATAGGCGCCCCATGGCAAATTATCAGGAACTATAAAAAGGGCACGTTCCATCTAAGGAAAATCTTTAACGCAAAACGACGCTTATCTGGGTTGTATCTGGGCTGACGGAGTCGATAGGAGGTAATTGATTCATCGACAATTATGGAGTATTCCACCAAGTCCGTTGCTCGCAAATCATTATGGACGGTAACGAAACAGCCCTTCCAGGTATATCACAATCGTCGTGCCATTACTTTTTATTATTCAGTCTCAGCTGCTTCACCAATGGCTCCCGATCGAGAGAACCAATCATCAAAGGTGGTCTGGGAGTCATGCTAAAAGGTCGTTGTTGAGGCCTTCTTGCCACGTCCAGTCTCCCAGGATTTGCCCGTGAAATAGCAATCATCGTTGGTATCTGCTTACCAGCCTTTCGTCGAAGACTAGCTGATCCTGCATAAGTATATTCGTACATTTCTTCCACACCAGATAAATCTCTAATAGATTTGTCATGGCTTATAGCCTCCAATGTCAGTTGCTTGTCATGAAGGTTATCGAGAGCTGCGATTGTCCGTGTAAGAATATGATGCGACAGCTGTGCGACTAAAGGTGAGGCCACCCTAAAGGAAGCAATGAGGGTTCCCGGCAGAATTTAGTATGTTAAAGTACGCAGGGTAAACTCGTGTAAGAATGAAGGAAATCTCAAGGTGTGTCGTTAATGTGTCTATTTCGCTATATCAAGGCTATAGACTTCCTGTAACAACGAGGAAAAAGCAGGGCTATATATATTCGTAAATAACTAATAACTAAGCAGCTTACTTACTTATTATCCTATACCATTAAAGGTATAAAGGCGGGGTAAGCAAAGTCCTAGATATAGCCGCCTCGAATAAACACAGCCCCCTCGAATAAACACAGCCCCCTCGAATAAACACAGCCCCCTCGAATAGGGGGTGTGGTCCCACTTTTCCTAGAGTCCGTCCCTGATTATCATGGATACTTATTGTCTCGGGAACTCGTCCGCGGTGATTCATTTCCATGTATCAAATATAGCGTGGTCCATCAACAATGCCGGCTCTCCCTGTTTTACATGCGGAACGCAAGCTACTGATGGACGACGGTCCAAGGACATCAATCGATATTCGTCTGTGCCAGCAGTTTCCCCCCCAAGTCCCGTAAGTAATAAATGACCATCCTTAGAAGTACTTGGTAGCGGTGCCTAAAAAAAAGATCTAGGACATTCGGATTGCTGTGATGAGGGCCAGATTTAGCTATGTTCAGCTGTTGATTGCAGGCCCATAAGTCTGCCTCCGATGGATTCCGACTAACAGGTACCAAAGTGACTCCAGCCATCGCAGCCCGTTGTACAGTCCTGGCCTGGGCTGAGCAAGTAAGGTGTAAGATTATTTCTTTCGATGGGTCATGAATCTGAACGTAGGTAAAATTGAAGCTTCTCTTTCGGCTGGATTTAGTAACGATATTAATTTGTCCAGAGCTACCTAGTTGTTATTCCCTTGCTGTACTTGATATCTTCCTTGGGATGCTACCATTCTCTTCTGCATAGTATATGAGTTCCCTCCTTCAGTGGTCCAAACCATATTAATCGTCGTCTCCCCTGTCATCTTCATCATCGTCTCCACTGTCATCTGCATCGTCGTCTCCACTGCCATCTTCATCGTCGTCCCTAGACTTCTTCGATTGCAGCGACTTCGCAATAGCAACGATACCCGCATTATCTGGTTCGTTGTCGTCTCCGGGCGCTATGGGGATATTTTCGGCGAAGTCGGTATCATAGCCGATCTCGTCGGCTAATGCCAGAAGGAATGAACGTTTCAAGTATCGGCCTTTCGTTGCCCAGAATCCTTTTCCGAGTTGTCTGGACAAAACCTTACTGGGGTCGTTGCGGTACTTACACTCATGGATCAAATAGATCCGTGCGTCTCTCGATCTGAAGCGATTTGGACGTTGTCCGTGCGAAACCAATCTTTGTCAATACCATTTTCTCATCGGGATCGCCACTTTCCTTGCCGACGTAATGTCTCGCTGTCGACCACCTTTACCAGTTGACGTGCGTATCCTTATCGGAAGAGCCACCACATCCGCCTTCAGATACACCAGTATCCCATGCATTGTCGGCGGCATTTGCAGATACGTCGGTATCCCATCCACCGTCAGGAGCATTGCCAGGCACAGCAGGACTGGATCCCTCTTCACCACCACCTTCACTAGTCTCAGCCTAGCGCCGGCTAATAGCTTCTTCCATCATTCCCCCGATGTACTCGGTGTCGCAGAAAAGGGCCCCCCTATCTAGACTTCAGGATCATTCGGGACAACGTTCATCCGTTCCGGAGCCCTAAAGCCCTATATCAATGGATCACCCACACCAAGTGGGATCACCGAATTTTAGCTTCCTAGATATCCTCAATTTATCCTCTAGAGCTGTGCAACTGCTTCCTAGTAAGTGTAACACTCGGTCTGTTTCAGGAAGAACTTATGCGAATCAAAGTCTTCATCCAACTCAGCCTCAAGCTTGATACACGAGAGTTCCTCGGGGTCCAGCTTGCTGGGATCGACCGTGGGTTCAGAGCTCAGTAGCTGTTTTGGTATGTGACGTTAGGGGACCTCGGGCGAGCTTGATCTCCTCGGGCTCATCGTCGTCTTCGCCTGCACGTTTGCCCGAGCTTCCTCGAGGGTGAGGCTTGTTTTTGGCACATAGTCCGGCTACATGGCAGTATCTCGCAATCAGTGCACCATAATGTCGACTTATCCTTCGGACAAGTGGCTCTACTGTGACCTTCCTCGCCGCAACGGTAGCACCTTTACAAGATGTTCTCGGCGATGGAGGACGAGGGACGCACGTTCTCCATCCAGTTCTGCAAGCGCTGCTCTCGCTCAGGACATGGTGAGGCTGATTGTCCTGACCCAAAGCCATGTCATCGATGTAACAAACCCGGCCACTCCGCAGAGGAATGCCCTGCTGTGACCTGCTACAAATGCGGCCAGAAGGGGCACGTCAAACAGGTCTGCGGTGCCTGCGATAATTGCAAGCAGCACGGTCACAATGCAAAGGATTGCAAGGAAGATAAACGACCGGAGCAGTTCGCCTGTCGAACTTGTGGTGAAATAGGTCATAAGGCAGTGGATTGTCCCAACAAGCCAAAGCGTGTATACGGTATTGGGTCTCTTGGCAGCTCTGGCGATGGCGGGGCCGTCTTCACCGAGGATTGATTTTTCAGCTAAGATGACTTCGCCATACTGGGCGCGTTCTCGGTGCTACCGCAGCTCGGTTGACCGGGACGGTGTCTTGACGTCAGCGAATCTGGGGACCGGCGATAACCATAGAAAGCGCTCTGGCATTTGCTAACATGGATATGATGTTGTTATGCATGTACGTGGGTGCGTATTTGCTTTGTGCCTTCTAGTTGGGAACTTCCAAGTCAGTAAGAGAAATGCGACACGCAGAGATCCCCAAATACCTAGTCGCCTTACTTAGTCGCACGTACCTTTCACACCTGGCCTGCAAGGGAATACGGAAATGATTGGAGAGTTTTACGCTGCGATGGAATCTCGACGGTGAAGGTCTTTGACAGTGATCTTGGAGCTCTTGGCGGATATTCCGCGACGGTGGACTCGATGAATCGCTCCGGGTCGTCGGCGTCCATGGTGAGAACTATAGCGAGAGCGATACTGGATTGGTTCACGAGGTGGTTCAGGGGCCGCGGTCCTGGGTCATCGCCCTAGCGTCGTGCTGGGCTATCTGTCCGGTTGGTTTATCCAGCTGTGGCCTACTGGAAGGGGCGTCGGCACCCCCCCCCTCCCCTCCTCCCCCCCCGATTCTTCCATATACGATGAGATGCTCGATTGCGAGGGCGGTTGTCTGTTGTTCGATGGTCTCCGGTCGGCTTTCCCTAACGGTAGAAGTACCAGAACAAATCAAGGATGCTATCGTATAAGGGAATACGGAAATGATTGAAGGGTTGGAAGCCTTCTCTCAAGACGAGGTGATATCGACCTTTTCGTGAACCAGTCGGAATTCGAAGCTTCCGGCAGAGCGAATACCTTATAAAATACCTTCCAAATACCTTCATTATTCACTTCTTGAATAATAGTACGTATGGTTGATTAATAAGTGAATAATCTGCTTAACCATACGGTTATTCATGAGTATATATAGCCCTGCTTTTCCTTAGCTGTTGCAGAAAGTCCACAGCCTCTTGGCTACGCTCATCGAGTTGGCCAATCTCGGGGGGTGTTCGGAATATCCAGGGAAATGGCATCGGATGCGGACGAAGTCCTCTGTGAATGTCATGTTCCCGAGGTGAGTTGCGATCGCGTCCTGGTTGCAAGGGATATTTCTGCGGCTCAGGACGTCCAGTCCCCATTGCATGGAGACTCGGTAGGTCTTAGGACCTCTGGCGATGAAGTCCAGCAAGCAGACGTCCTGTTCCGGCGGTTGGATCACTGCGCCCTGTGTGAGACACCAGCCTGCGTACTCTGAAGCGGGGATCTTTCGGGTGGTGATGGACAGAACGTTATTGAACGAGAACGACGTAGTAGCGTAGTGAGAGGTCCTGTCATCGTCCTGGTGTACGTAGTTGTGTCTGATGGTAAATCGCCCGTACCCATAGTGCTGGGCCGAGAATGTGATGACATCGCGTGCGCCTCTTCTGTATCCGGTGCCCATTGCAGCGAGATATTCGGGAGGGTAGTCTGACGCGGCTTGGTAAGTTCTGAAGGCGTCGTCACTCTTTGCCTGGGCAACGCTGATTACGGATGCCATGGCTATGCTGTCGCCCGGGAGCATATGTCGACCCGATTCGTGGAAACGCATAGCGTATTCGAGGCCTGGCCGAAGGGCCTCCGCAACTTCTTTGAGGTTGGGGAGATCGCCAGTAGGTACTGCGACGGGGGCCAGCCATTTTGCTTTCTCTTCACCCCTGCCTGCGGTGTGCTATCCTGGGCCTCCGCGTTCCATTGGTCCCTCGCAGCAGCATCATCTACAGGAGCCGGGTCATCCCTGGCATTGGGCATGCGGGCTGGTTGGAGGGCGTTGCGTCTGCGTTCGCAGCGTTGGGTCTGCGGTCAGTGCCCAGCGAGCGCAGTGCGGCGCGGACATCGGCTGAAGTAATGTCTGTATCGAATGTCTCCAACACGAACTTCTTGATCTTCTTCACGCCAGTCTCTGTACCCTCGGACATCAAGGCCTGGTTGCCCATGCCGACTAGGGGTGAGAGGTCGCCGTCCATGATGGGCGTGGTGTGAAGACGTGATGAAGGGAAGTGCTCGGTTGATGGTGCGTGGGGATACAGAGAAGAAGAAAAATAGAAATGAAAACGAGAGATATGAAATGAGATGGAGAACTTCTCTCTGAAAGAGTATTGATCGTGATACGCAAGCACTGGTTGGGTCTTGCGTGGCTGGTGTTGGGAAGGAGGTTGACAAGATGTGGAGATGAGAGTGCAGAAGGAAAAGGGTTGATGATGGAGTGGGAGATGGAAGCGCAGAAGAAAAGGTGGAAGTAGGCGTGTGAGTTTGAAGTGGTGGAAGAAAAGATTTCATGTGAAGTTTCTGCCTGTTTTTTCAGGGTGAGGGTATTTCCAAGACAGGCGCGTCAGTTACGTAGGTATTTCTGATGATAACGGTGATGTAATGACGTGAGCGTTTTGTCTGGGACAGAGCCCCTTGTCACCAGACTCGATGCGGGATTTTCCCTTACCGATTTGGCAGTCGAAGCCTAAGGGTGCTTCCAAGCAGTTAGCCTAAAGTCAACGCAATATCAACGTGAGTTAAATATTCTCGGCTTTTGGCCGGCTTTCCCGAACGGTAGAAGAACGAGAACGATGAAAATGCTACCACACGACGGAATACGGAAATGATTGAAGGGTTTTGAAGCCCTTTCTCAAACGAGGTAAAATCGACCTTTTCGTGAACGAAAGCTAGTCCAGTTTTATATATTGGTGGTGTTGTGGTTTCTCATAAAGGTCTGTATATGGGGGTGGTTTCTAAGATGCGAGCTCAAGTACGTAACACCTCCCGCTGTACGGCCTTCGCTTTACAGTAAACATTTCCCCAAATCCACCCCTCGGTCTCGTCAGTATAGCTTAAGAAACCAGACGGTGAGTCGACGTGAAAACCATGCAGGCCCTGGCCGAGCAAAGCTGAAGAGCATGAAGAGGCGCGATGCTAACGCCGGCCTCTTGTGACACTTCCCTTTACGTTATAGGGGGAATCCCAAATATCTCGCTGTATGACATAGATGTATCGTGATTCGGCTCTTCAAGATGCGGGACTAAACCAACAGCAGTATCAACGGCAACAACGGGATCAGAAAGGCCTGGGTATTCTGAGTTATTTACTTTAAACCTCTAGTATCGTACTTGATGAGTGCGTTCGTAAAGGAGTTCCCCAGATTCGCTGACGTCAAGACACCGTCCCGGTCAACCGAGCTGCGGAAGCACCGAGAACACGCCCATTCAGGACAATGTTATTGCGGGCTGACGACGTAGCCCAATCGCAATACGTAGGTAAGTCGTTACACTTTCGGCAGTCACGATGGAGGTGGGATAAGGTTTTGGCAAGTGACCGAGGTGGCAACAACTCTAATCTTGTCTGCAGATTTTCTTTGTTTTGAGAGTTTCTCCATTAAGGTTTTCGGTAACCAAGGTGGCGACAACTCGAACCTCGTCTGCAGATTTTCTTTGTATGACATTTTTCCCGTCAAGGCTGCACTGTAGCGTCTTAATCCGTCCACATATAAATACCTTTCGCTACCCCAGTGCATTTTCCTACGCCCATTAGCAGAGCGTCGCTACCCCGTTCCATTTTCAGCATCTACACCAGCCATGGACGACGACGAGGCGACCTCCAAGCTACAGCGTCTAGAGCAGCTTCTTGAGGAATCAGAGCGTCGACACGAGGAAGAACAGCGTCGACGCGAAGAGGCTGAAGACTCATCGTACGCACCCACAACCTACGATGGCATCAGCCGATCACCAGATGCCCGCCGGAAAAAGACCTACCCCCGGCCGATCGAAAGGGATCGTCACCACGTTCAGCTTAGGCGCAAGAGAGGCCGGAGGGAGTCCTCGGATGGCTCATCTCCCTGGATGCCTGTTACTCCATGTCCATCAGAGCCTCGTTCCCATGGCCGGGGTGAAGGGCCCCGACGCAGCGAAAGGATTCGGGCTCAAAGGCCGCGAGGAGGTCGCGAGCAGGCCCCGCAATACTGTACTCAAAAGTGCCTCCTTGGGCTTGTCAGAAATGGCCGCCTTGACAACCAGTGTCCTAATGTGGCATTCCATCGGCGAGGTTTAACCGATAGTTTCTACCATCCAATTAATCATAATAAGTTTCTTTAATTTCTGTACGAACAGCTTAAAAAGTCGCTAAATAACGGGGTTACCGCGTTAAGGTTTGGCGGGTCGCGAAGTATATTATTTTAAGTTACCCTCGTCGCTTATGGGTACACCTTTATAAGTAAGGGTACCATATCGGTATATATTCCGCACTTCCAGCATAAAGTAAAAATTTACCAGCAGCAGTTTAAGCGAAAACAAAGGGTTAAGGTGCCCGTTTTTCTAGGTACGGTAGATCTCAGGGAAATAAACAGGGTAAGTCGGACCCCCCCTCACGCTCCACCCCCCCAACGCGCCACCCCACAACCGCGTTGCGCGTTGATCCACTTACTGATTTCTTTCCCTATAAAAGCCTTCTCGACAACG
>QJOB01000260.1:0-85467 GCA_004155035.1 Monosporascus sp. 5C6A
GCCTCTTCACCTTCCAGTTCCCAGTCCGCATCGTTGATCAGGACAAGAATACCGGGGCGCCTAGAATATCACGGTTAGCAACAGTACAGGACTACGTGGGTATGGCAGCCGGGGAAGACATATCGCATGACTGAGTGTCGGGAGACATTTAATGGTGTCCCGTGCGTCCCAATAAGAGTAGGCTAGCTCATTCTCGTGCGCGGGTGTAGCTTTCGAGTGGTGACCTACAGATCATTGTCTAGTACGAAAAGCTCCTTCCGATTGTCTTTCATGACATGCTGGCAGAGGTAATCGATGAGATAAGTAATATTCACCGGTTCACCGTCCTTTTTCCTTGCTGGGATAGACAGCGAATGTCGGCGCGTATCCGAGAAGAGCATCTCAAGCCCGCCCCTATTCTACTTAGAAAATATAACAACATACAACAGGCTGCCGCCAGGATTTATAACCGATGGGACTTACGAGAACTCAACCACCACAGAGATTTTAGGCTCGTCGACGGTCGGTTCCTGGGAGATTACTTCGGTGGCCGAGGGCATCGTCGTCTGATTCGATTGTGGCACGACTAACGGGGTATTTTATGAAGTGGGAAGCACCCAGATTGGCGAGTTCAATGCACCACAATACTTGCTCTTCCCGTCGCAGGCGTAGGGAAACTCGATACTCGCATTACTCAGAGAATTCAACTAACAGACAAAACTGATAAAACGATATGTATTTAATGCGGAATGATGTAATCGTAACGAATCATGAATCCACTAGGTAGAGCTCTTGGTGTCTCACACTTTTTGCCCGAAAGAGGTGGAATTTCACGACGCTTCCCGTCGGTTAAGTTCATCAGGGACACAATGTAACTAAGCTCCACAAGGTCACCCCTATGACACGACATCATGAGGGCCTCTCTCCCGCCCTCGTTGAGACTATTGCGGGCTTGTCCGCTGGTACTGTAGCCACCCTTCTTGTTCACCCTCTTGATATTGTCAAGACGCGAATGCAGAGTACGTGATATGCTGGCAGGCCCCCAACTCAGAGTTATCAATGTTAACCTTGTACCAGTCCACCGAAGCCATCGAGCAAGTCCAACCGGCCTTACCACTGTGTCGGTCATTCGCGAGCTGATGCAGACGTCACATCCAGTGGCAGCTCTGTACCGGGGTCTCACTCCGAACATACTCGGTAGTGCGTCCAGCTGGGCGTCATTTTTCTTCTTCAAGGCGCGCGTTGAGCGTGTGGTGCTGGGGTTGAAGACCTCCGCGGGTAACGTCAATGCGTCACTCACACCCCAGGATTATTTTATTTCCTCGGGTATAGCGGGCCTGTTCACCCAAGCCCTCACCAACCCTATATGGGTTTTGAAGACTCGCATGCTGTCGTCTGATCGAGGGGCCGTGGGAGCATACCCAAGCATGTGGGTTGGAGTCGCGCAGATCCTGAAAACAGAAGGTTGGAGAGGGTTCTACCGCGGGCTGGGGATCAGCCTTTTCGGGGTGACGCACGGAGCTGTTCAATTCGCCGTCTATGACCCCTTGAAGAAGATGTACTTCAGACGGCGGAAACAACTCCGATCGAGCGATCAACCGGAGCTGCATGCACAGCAGAAACTCGGCAACGAAGCGACTCTGATAATATCTAGTATATCCAAGCTTGTCGCAGGCGCAGTCACTTATCCCTATCAAGTTATCCGGAGCCGGCTGCAAAACTACGATGCTGAAGAACGATTTGGGCGCGGTATCCAAGGGGTTGCGAGGAGAACATGGCAGGAAGAAGGGTGGAGAGGCTTCTACCGTGGAATCATCCCCGGAGTTGTAAGAGTGTTGCCCGCGACTTGGGTCACTTTCTTGGTCTATGAGAACGTCAAGTATTCTCTGCCGCATTGGTTCGTATCGGAAGAGGCTGCGGTGAAGAAATAATACCAGGGACTTGGCAGTACGGAGCCCACAATGACAACACTCGCAATTACAAAACATCTCTGCGCTTAGAATATGCCTGCTGGAAAAAGTTACCTACATTCTCAGGTAGCGTGGAAATGCTTGCCCAGCACCCATCCGTCCACACTAATCAAAGATATGGAGTTACAGCTCCAGTCCAGGGCTGAGAGCTGGGAATGGCGTGCTCCAACGGTGACCTTCTCAGCCCCGGGTCCTAATACTCTTAGACCTGACAGACAGCGCCCGCGTAGGTTCGTTCGGCGCGCGGATATTCAGACAGACTAACGTTATATCTAACCAGTAGCCGATCTCACCAAATCCATACTGTTCGGGCGCAGTGAACCCCTGCCGAGATATCCATGTATGGTTTCCACCCGAGGAGCAATACGAGGTCGAGAGGGGAGCCCTCCTTGATGGACGAACCAAGAGATGTATCCAGTACGGTAATGTATTAGCCCAGCGGCATGTCACTGGTAGATATTCTATGGTTGCCAAGACCTAATCCGAGATAGCCATACCCGGGAGTGACAGTTCGGCGCCGAAGGCGACGTTCCAGTCCGGCTCTTCGCGATTTAATATACCGAGGGCTAGCATCGATACTCCGCTATTGAAGAACGCGGTGTACCTCTTGGTGACAACACTACCACCGCCTACGCAATGGCCCAAACCCCTGTACAAGGCATGGATGCCGGGAACTGTGCATTGATTTCAGCGGGCCGAGCCGACAATCATCGCCTCGGGGGCAGCATTATCGGCGCATTCGGGGCTCAATAGCATCACCACCAGTAGTATTCCAGTGTTACGTAACACGCAACGTCATTGGACCTTACGAGCACTGTGGAGTTTTGCACCCCCTGAGTTTCCCATGCGGGGACTCCAGAAGGGGCCCGGTTCAGCCTTCGGGTGGCGATGTCGTGTATTCTATAATACGGCCATTCTAGTACGTTTTGGAGAGACTGAGAGGAAAGACAACTGCGCACCGGCGTACAATCCAGGAAAACCCTAACCTGGGACTTCAGCTTCACCATGGCACTTTCCGCTACTCAACCCCCTCCGGGCACTGCCGTCTTCTCGAAGGTCAACAACGGAAATGGAGCCGTCGAGGCGCAGAAGAAGCAGGAGAACCCACCCCAGGTGCAGGTGATGGGCCGGGCCAAGGACGGAAGGAACCTCAAAATCAGGACGTACCCGCAGTTCGCAAGCCTGGAGGAGCGCGAGTACCGGAAGCAGCACCTAGCCGCCGCCTTCCGGGTCTTCGCTGACCGCGGCTACGACGAAGGGGTCGCGGGGCACATCTCGGTGCGGGACCGGATCCTAACGGATCACTTCTGTAAGAGAACAGCCGCCTATACACACCGGCCGTTTCGTCGGAGAATTTAGCTTCCGAGCCTGGCGCGCTCGCTCGCTGAGCGGATCCCAGGGCTCAACCCCCTTTCGATGCACTTCTCGCTCATCAAGGTCTCGGGTCTGATCCTGGTGGACGAGGACGGGTTGGCGGTGGAGGGCGACGAGCCGATCAACACGGCAGCGTTCACGATCCACTAGGCGGTCCATCGGGCACGGCCGGACGCCAACGCGGCGTGCCACGCGCATAGCGTCTACGGCAAAGCGTCCTTAGCATTCGGGCAGCCGCTCGAGAGTAAGCGATTTCTAGAGTTATTTCTTCCGCCATCTTCTTTAGTTCCTGGGGATAAATTTCCAAATGTGGGCTTTCATGAGCCCATAGCTCCCCAAACGTGCCTCACGACCCTCCATTATTCGCGCAATTGATCAGATAGGGCGTTTACTGACCCCGGATGTTGTAGTGATCACGCAGGACGCGGCTGCGCTTCTACGGCTGCCACGCCGTGTACGACAGCTTCAGCGTCGTCGTCGTGGACCGCGCCGAGGGCGAGCGCATCGCGGCCGCCCTCGGCCCCGCCAACGAGGCCCTCATCCTCCAGAACCACGGCCTGCTGACCGCCGGCCGCTCCGTCGACGAGGCCGCCTTCTGGCTCATCAGCCTCGAGAGGACCCGCCAGACGCAGCTGCTCGCCGACGCCGCCGCGGCCGCCGGTTACGAGGAGAAGTACATCAGCGACGAGGAGGCGGCGTATGGTGTGCAGGAGGTGGGGGTTCCCGGTAAGGGATGGCTTGCCTTCCAGCCGTATTATGATGAGCAAATGGCCAAGACAAGGGGAGCGTTCTTGTGCTAAGTTCCTGCTTTTTTAACCGCGTCGGCCTGAGAAAGCTCACTGGTAAACAAACGGACGAGCGGTTGACTAACTCAAGTGACATTATGTGAAGTCAGCTCGGAGATCCTGTGAGTGACCGACTCCGTTTGGCTTCCTCTAGGGGGCGTACACATGCATGGCCATATCCTGCACCGGGTGGTTCAGATCTGTATAAATCACAACACGACAATACCGACCGTCTGGAATCGTAAAAATATCTATAGGCAGAACAACCAAGTTGATAGTCAAGAAAAACCCAGAATATGATGGAATTTGAAAGCACGAATCCATGAATTACCGACGTCTACTCGCCAATATTCCCCATGAACCATACTATTACAGATGCCACAATCGTCGTCTCTTCGTAGTGTAGGAAACGTGGCGCACCGAACGTCTTCGCTTGAAAAAGCTGACCGCTGGGTCCTTTTCGCAGAAATAGGTAGATTAACCCTGGGAGCCCTTCCCTTGCCCAGCAGTTGATGGTCGCAACAACGGTATTTGATCTCCCCGGAACCTCGCAAACCGCGAAGACCCCCAGAGCACCACCGGGTATAGGCAGTAAAGGGGCACCCAGCCCCCGTCGTCAATCATAGGGAGAGGTTGTAGCTGTATTCGTCCTCCATGTTCTGGGAGACCCACAGGACGACGCTGCTGAGGCCGACGAGAGCGTTGGCGACGACGTTCTCGACGCCCATCTGCAGCATGGGCCAGCCGACGCCGGGGACGGCGAACTTGAGGACGAACACCACGACGCCGCCGGCCATGCCGCCCGCGAGCGCGGCGAAGCCGAGGAACAGCACGACGCGCGCCTTCCAGGCGACCCCGGACCCGCTGTAGCTGAACGAGTCGGCCGACAGCCGCGCCTTCTCCACCGAGTTGATGATGAGCATGCCCAGCGAGCTGAAGATGAGCGGCAGCCAGTCCACGAAGCTCACGTGCACGTCGGACCCGTTGAGCGGCGACTTGGACCACACGGCCGCGTCGAGGAGGACGTAGAAGGCGAGCGAGAACTGGGTGCGGGTAGCACGCGCTAGGCGTTAGCCATTGCTGTACCTATAAGGGTTCGCGGATGCCCGATCCCGAGCGACGGGGAGGCAACGAGTAGTGCGAGGAGCAAGGAGGAAGCGAAATGGGAGGGACGAAGGGGTCTCAGACATACCAGTGCTCCGGCCCCGTAGACCCCGGCACCGCGCGCCCAGGCGCTGTTGAGCCACTCGGGCTTGCGGAACTTCCAGAGGCGGTCCTCTTCCATTGTAGGTTGGGTTGGGTTGGCTTGTTTGTCGGGAGGCGGGCCGAGAGATGCGGCGAGGAGGAGCTCGACGGGCAAACAAACGTTCAGGCTCGGGTCAAAGCGAAGAGGCGTCCTCGAAGGCAGGCGCGCGTTTCGGGGATTGGACGGGCGAACGCGAGATGATGTTGGATATGCGATTGGCGGTCGTATAACAGATCGAATGTGGTTCGGCGGGAGCGTCGCTCACTGACGAATCTCGTGGTTATCGAAGTCGGCAGGAAGGTTGATTAGTGTTGCAGGTGAGGCTGATGACGAAAGCCTTGGCATGATACTTGCTCGCACGTGACTGCCATTAACCCCTTTTACGTCCCCACCCAAATTGGAAACTGCCTGTATGTACAGTATACAAAGGCCCGTGACATCAACCGAGGCGAAGTCACAAACCACGATGCCACTGATTACGAAGTCTTCGAGCATTTAAGATACAGCGAGGTATTTATTACGTTAATGGCTTCGTAGCCCTAGTTCCTAAAACAACGCCTCAATTGATTATATGCGAGACATCCCTTGGACGACTTGTATCAGCGAGCCTCCAATGCATACCGAGACGAGATATATCCACCCAACGCCATCGTGAGGTGACTTTGTCCGAACGCCCGCTAGACAGAGGTGATTCTTCGACAGCTTGGCCCGTAGTCCGTTCTGCACCATCGTGCGAGCGTTGACGGGTCCGACTTTTCCCTCACCCCCGTGTGATGAACGAACCATATGACGGAACAAGCCCGGCCGTTTCCACCAGTCCCCAACTTGTCATTATGAGCTCGAATGGCGCTGCGCCGAACGGGGATCCCAGTCCAGCAGATGGGTAGGGTCGGTCGGGGAAGTGGGTAAACGGTTATTAGTACAAGCATACAAACAGACTCCCTTTCCAACCACCGGCTTCCGCGTCAAGGCCAATGTCTGGGGCTTGACCATGTGTAGTAGAGTCGATAAGGGGTTGTCCAAGACCCTGCCTTGTCGAGGAATCGACAACGTTGATTAATCAGACGAATCTCAATGCGCTGCCGTAAGAACCAAGAATTGCCGGTTGTATGCGGACAACTATGTTCGGCACCGAATCTACCAAGCCTCATAGCCTGAACGCCGCCCTATTGTTTGTTCTATAAGTCTCGTAATGCATCGCTCCCCGTCCGCTATATGATCAGATTTCAATCGTTTTCATGTCGTCGGCAAGCTTGCCGTTCACCTCTGCACCTTCGGCCCCTGGCGCTAACGGTTCTTTGCCTTTAGACTCTCTCGCGGCAGATTTCGAGCTCGACGATCCTCCGTCTTCGCTGACTTTTGGGGTCTCGACCTCGACAAGCTTGTCCGCCTTATTACCATTCATTGCCGATTCGGGGAGAGGAGTCTCTTCAGTAACTCGAGCAAGTGGGCTCGGCTTTCCAAATCCCGCGCGGGCGGGGCTCGCCAGGGGGGACGGACTGCTGAGCCGCTGCAGAGGTCGTCCACGAACCTCCCCGTTGCTGTCTGCAGGGTTCACGTATGGAGACCCGCCAGGAGACACAGCGCCGGGAGACATAACGCCGGGAGACATAGCGCCGGGGCCCATCGACCTGCGCTTCGCCGTAGCTTTTGCGCCGCGCCCGTGCTTCTGATCCATTCTCCACCGCAGAATGTCGAAGTAGGATGGTTCTACGCGAGTCGTCTTAAACTCGCGCAGCTTGAGCTCGTTGGTATCCTCGTCTATGAACCACTTACCGCTGTTCAGATCGTCCGCGAACAGCGCAAGGAAAGCGGCCCAGGACCTTGCGACCACGTACTTGGTATCATAATCGCGGCCGAAGAGGATAATCTGGCCCCACATTCCGGTCGGTCCAGGCGAAAGGTCCACGGCAAGATTATTGCCACCCCAGTCTCGTACGAGAGGGATCCAGGCCGGATGCGCGTAAGCGCGCTGTACAGCTCCTGCTGGCACTGAATCCTGGCGTGCGGCGAGCTCCTGCCTCCACGAGCCTTTTTGAGAGCCGCCGGGAGAACCCGGCGCGGACTTCGACGAAGACGCCTGGCTGCTGCCACCAAATGCCTTGGAGGGTACCGCGGGGTTGACGACGTTCGTTTCGAGTAGGAACTCGTGGTTTACCTTCCTCCATTGGTCCCATTCCTGAACGATCTCCTCGCAATCCAGAAGCATGCAGCTGAAAATTATTCCACATGGAAGACCAGGCCGTTCTTGCCCATCATGGATCATCAAGGAGTCTCTAACATCCTGTGGCAACGAGCAGTCCAGCTGATGCTCCAATTCGTTCAAGTCGTTGACAGTGCAACCTTCGCCCAATTGGTCGTAGAGTTCTGGGTAATTTTCATCGGCCCATCTATCTATCCGCCTCCACGAGTGGGAAACCGGCGGCGGAGGAGGGGCACCGTCGGAGAATGATTGCATCGGGATCTCGCCAGAGCTGCTAACCGTCTCGAATCCGTCGTCTTTTGAGCGTCGGGCATTGAAGGACCTCAGTCCAGGCGAGTATGGACCATTGGAGCCGGAACTGAGAGGAGATGTTGAAGGCATTCCTGCCCCCAAATAAGATGAGCTATCCCCACCGGCTGCTAACCGACCTGTCTCGTCGGGGTACGGAGATGAAATATCGGCCCGGGACTCCGAGGCCGTAGCGACCGATGTCAAGGTATGTGCGCGGTTGAGGGGGACATGCCCGCCTGTCCGATATGGGGAATCGTAGGAAGAATCTGCGATGGCGACGTTAGAAAGGCCGATCTAGAATGATTCGAGGTCGGTATTGCTTACGCCGGTCATTGCTGGTCATTGCATGCCAGATCGATTTAAACGCGCCCCCGAGACTGTACGTGACGCGATGTTAGCATCTGTTGTGCTGGCAAAAAATGGAATGGTCCGCTGGACTCCGAGTCATAACATACGACATGGTGGGCAATCTCTATCCGAAGAGAGTATTCGGGTCGAAGCGGGATATGTCCTTTCCTCCTCGTCGAATGGTAGCAGTAGATGTCGTCGAGATTCCGGCGAATCAATATTATACGTCACCAAAGCCCGAGGATATGGTGAGGGTGTAAGCGAAGATCGTGCGATGGCCAATTTCTACGACAGCGGCAGGACGATTAGGAATAAGCCCGGCGTAAGCTTGAAATTTGGGACGCTGGCGATGGCTCAAGCAAGGAACGAAATGTTGCCCTAAACCAATTCGTAAATCCTTGGGGTAGCGAATGTCCTTTTTTTTATTTGGCTTGTGAGACAAGATGGTACAATAGGGGAGGTAGGGGAGGGAGGTGCTGGAATCCTTCTAAGTAGAAAAGAGTTGAGAATTGATCCGTTGGCAAAAACCCAGTGTCTTTGTCATTGCATTGCTCAAAATTTACTCCTTCGGGGCCGTCCCCGATTTCTCGAATTGGCAAGAGTGCAAATAAATTAAGGAATCGTGGTGGTTGTTTGGGAATTCAATGACGCGAGTGTATATTATGGGATTATTAGCGGCGGATGGTGTTTTCTGGATCCTGGTTTTGTTGATTGATTGATTGATTGGTTTGTTGTTGACTGGCAACCTGATCTGCACCGTTCTGGCCTGCTTTTTGTCCGCGTTGGCCGGGTTATTCGACCTTCCGGCTGGTCGCTGCAGCGCCTCAGGGGATGGGGAACAATCGGGGTCCCAAATCGAAACGACAGTGAACGTTGTTTGTATTACGTTGGTTTTCCCAGCTCGGTATTGAGCTCTTCAATAGGGGCAAGAGAAAAGGAAAAAGGAGCGAGTGAAGGTTCGAGAGAGGGAAGCTCAAAACGATAATTCGCATCCGTCAATTGTCGGAGAAGGGAAGGGGGGCGAGTCGGCGGTTTTGTTCCCTCCTTGACCAGGAAGGGGGTGTGGGTATGGAACTTGAAATCTCCACGCTCCACTAATTTTGGGCGCATGGCGCTTTTGTCCCTTCCCCCCTGGGCTGGTCTCTGAAATGATCCCCAATATGCCCTGTGGCTGGGGAAAAAAAAAGAGACTACTTCAGAGGAAGTATTTCAGCAGACTATCTTCAGTTTCACACACTACATATTTGCTTCGTAACTCCAGCACGTTTGGATGTCCATGTGGTTAATAGCATTGGAAGTCCAGAGGATGTATTCCCATCTAGGCTAACCGTAAGTGGACTAAAACTATTGGATTTCGCCTATTTCAGTACCCAGCCTGAGCCCTGGGAATTTTAGGCGGAGACTCCATGGCCTTCCATCTAGTAAGCCGGGGAGGACTGCACCCCTAAAAAGCAGAACTGCTTCTGCTGTAGTACAAAGAAGAGCGACGAACACCATACGGGCAACGTTGCAAAGCCGATCTGGCTTGCAAACCTGCATATAACATACAGGTCATGTTCGTAAACTCTTTCCGTTTCAGTGGTATTCGGGTGGACCACATGCCTAAGATCTGTGCTATAGTCTAGAACTTTTAAATATAAGCTTCCATATTTGTCTTGTCCTCTTATTAATGCGTGTTATAAGCAATTAAAGTTCTCCAACTACCAAGGATTTCGTGCAAAAACCCTGCTTTTCGAGCACAAACGTCATAACCTATATACCTCAGGAGGGGAAAAGCGCAAGAAGATATCTGGATGATGGCTCGGATAGAGGAACGAGAGGAATTGACGAGTTGGTTTCGTTTAATTCCGGCGCTTACAACTTGGCGCATAGTTGCGGTGTCGACCTGCATGCAATCTAGTAAGAGTATGTGATTGCTTAGGTTTCAGATCCGCCCAATTTAATCTTCCAAAAGCCTCCTATTCAGAGTTTCTTCCCGCCCGTTCCCTGCGTCGGCCGAGCCAATCACGCACCTCCTACATCACTCCGCATTGCGGTCCTTTCGCACTTGAGACGCCACCCCGTGTAATGGTTGCAAGATGCGCGTCACCAACATGGCTTCTCCCAGCTCTCCCACTGGCTGTGGCTTCGCTTTATTAAGATGAAGGAAGACAACGACTAATCCGACCACATGACGTCTACTGTATGTAGTCGGGACTGCGGCCAGAGGAGACCGCTGCCCACGACGTCGCCAGTCGAACAGGTGCCGGTCTGTCAGTTCGGTTCCTCAATGAATGCTCGAGTCGCGAGGGCTTTCGCGAGGGCTTTCGCTGGCGTCTCCTGGCTGGAAGCTTGTCAAGGCCGTTGGCAGTCGGTCTCAGGGGCTCGACAGGGAACGGCCGGGATACAACGTGGACTATGCGTCTAGCGCCAAGCCCTACTTATGTACCCGACATGTCAATCTGAAACGACCGTCACCCAGCGACCGTCCAGCATGCCATGCTGTATAAGAAGGCCAAACAATGTTTCACTACCTATATACCGTAGGCTTAATCATTATCACAGCTAACCGACACATACCTACTTCCTGGGGGCAGACTATTCGCATAATGGGCAACTTACAATAGGAAAAATGACGGGTAGTGACGCCTCCTGACCGCATCGTGCAAAATCGGTGGGTATCCGAATCTCGAAACGGATAAAGATTGTCAATTTCGCTGGTCTAGTGCCGGACAATCCTATTGGGGCACACTCCCCAGAACCCCCACTTCCCGCAACCTTTCAACCCTTTTTCGTGTGGCTGCGAATAACACGCGTACCGCCACAGTCCACGAAGATGCATCCTTTTAACTCGCCTGTTACTGGACGTCGACTACGATCAATCATCATTGCCAATGCAACCTTCGGCAGCCATTGAACCACTGATCGCTTATTTTGGGAGGGACGTCATGTATTAGTGGCCCCGTGTAATTGCCGCAGAGGTAATATTCTGTCTGACGCAAGCATCGCCATCGATGCGCGTGTAAACCAAACAAAGCTCTTTCTGGGAAGGACAACCATACCTGCGCGGAACATGCCAACATCAATCCTATTACAACCAGCAGAATCCGACCGTACGGGCACAAATGCCCCGGGTCTGGCCTTACGTCATGTTACACATGTGAACCAGCTTTGTCTAACCTTTCCAAATGTGCACCCATCGCGGCGTCCAATGGGCCTGTAGTAATCATGGATGTTTTGCCCCGATGGCGTATATATCCGGCAAGACATCAGATCACGGATTGCCCCTGGTACCCCCCCAAAAATGGCCTTTAAACTATCTGCCTTATCTCTCGCCTTACGCGGGCGCTTGTAGGCTGAGCGATCTCACATAGACAGCACACGGTATACATCACGTCGTGTCACGGTCACGGCGGGAATTTTGGAGAATGGAGAATTTGATGAGCGACCCTTGAATTCGAACCAAGACAAGCCCGTGTCGTACCTGCCAATAGTAGCAAGAGAAGCGGTCGAGCAACCCTTGGGTTATGGTGAATTACTATAGCGTAGCCATCGTATACGCATTAGATGAGGGCTGGACGATAAGAGTTGATGTGACCACTGTGCCACCTCGGCCGATCGGTTCGTAGGTAGTGTAGTATATGCAAAAAAGCAGCGACGCTCGCCCTGCCTGCACTGTCATTATACTCCGAAACGCCACGTCCTGAGAGAGCGGCCCCGGTAATTCGACAAACCTCTCTCTCTCAACTCTGCCACATGTGCTCGCTGAGCGCGAGCACCTTCTCGCCCATCTTCCTCTTGGCGGCGGCGGCGACGCCCCTTTCCGGGTCGGCCAGCTGCTCGCTGTAGCACAGCTCGAGCAAGGCCTTGAGCTCGTCGTAGCTGAACCGCCGGGACTCGGGTATCGGCTCTCCGCTCGCGGCGCTGTCCGCCTTCGCCTTCTCGACGATTTTGTCCGGCCCCTCCTGGAACAGCGCGTAGTAGTTGGCGGCGCGCGCGAGGTCGACGCCCTCCTCGATGTTCTTGAGGTTCTGCTGCAGCACCAGGATGTTGAGCTGCATGCGCTCGCAGCCGCGGCGGTCCATGGGCTGCGTCGCGAGCGCGTTGGACACCAGATAGGCGTTGATCAGGCGGCCGAGGCCGGTGCGCACGAAGGCGATCTCGCGCTCGCGCAGGAAGCGCGCCGCCGTCTCGTCGTATGCCACGAGTTCTGCGTTGAGCAACAGGATCTGCGGGTCCGGCTCCTTGACCTCCTGGTCGTGGAGGACGTACGGCGCCGTCTTGGGCGACAGGGTCACGCTCAGAGACTGGATTATGCGACATCGTATTTCCATGTGCAGTGTTAATATGACGGTGCCGGCGAGTTCTTCGTAAGCTGACACTATGCTGTCGAATGACCTATACATCTGAATTAGGTAGCCGATCTGACCATGTTTTTGCGAGAGCGGTACTCACTGGACAGTCTCTTGTGTCATCGGTAGATACACAGGCCCGTGGTGGTCGCCGGTGGCCTTGTTAGGGTCATTGAGCAGAGTCCAGCGTCGGCGGCCTTGATTCTTAGGTATCGTGGGCCGTGACGAGTCTGTGTCTTGACGTGTAATGTGCCGTAGGCCAAGGATCTTCACTGATAGCCACTTCATGCTGGTATAGAGCAAGCATAGTGACGAGATGATATCGCGATCTTGAATGATATCACTCGGTTCGAGTGACCGCTCGTTGGTCTGCATAATAAGCAGCCCGACTTCTTTCTCCAGCAGCTCTAGGTCGAGATTGTCCGATGTCCACAGTTTCATAATGGTATCCTGGATGTCGCCTTCGGTCGTCGCCAATTCCGCCGAATACCGCAGCGATGGTGCTTCTGTCGTGGCTTCTTGCGATTTGGCCACCAGTGATTTAAACCAAGAAAGGCACTTTTCGTAGTATCTATCCATCTGTGAAATGATCAGGGTACTTAATGCCTGGTCATGAGGAATCGTCCCAAGCATTCGACAGAACGCGGTAATGACAGTAAAGAAAGCCGTCGTCCCTTTGAAGACCGGCCGACGAGCCACTGACGCCCAGTTCGTATCTTGCTGGAACGAATCTGCTTCCAGGAACACGTTGTCACTGAGCTTGCCTAGCGTTTCATCGAGCTGCGGCTGGAAGACGTTGACCAAGAAATTATCGAGGAATGATGTCAAAGTGCTCGCAGCTAGGTCCGACCCGGGAGGTACGATGGTTTTCAGGCGTTGCAGAAACACTAATGTGGGTGGCAGGAGTAGGCTCATATTGAATACGCTCGGCTCTACCAGGGACTTGTAAGAACCTGGCGTATTTCGGCTCTCGAAAGCGCCCAGGTCGGCATTCTTCCTGGCCTCTTTCCCCGTCAGATGGGTCTTCTTATCGGAGCCTTGAGTCTTCCGTGAAGTAGACGTGAGACCGGGGACTGCAGTCCGTATTATGCCATCCAGCGCTTCGAGTTCGGTAGTCATCTCAGCCGACTTCGAGTCGGCATCAGAGAACTTGAAAAGATGCTCTCTATATGCATCCTTTGCGCCGTTCAAGGTTGCGCCCGGATTCGGCGACGAGTTGAATTGGTATAGATCTGCGTCAGTCGTGACATAGTTATGGAGCAGGGCGCGGATCTCGTTCTGATAGAGATTCCATAATTCTTTAAAGCTCCCAAGCAGCGCAGCGTTATTACCGCCCCCCTCGCGCCGAATGAGGGCTTTGACAGCCTCGTGGAAGACGCGATGTCCTTCGGCTATGGCTTCGAACTTGCCATACAATGTCCACAGGAGGTCAAATATAACCTCCGCGCGCAACTGAGTCTCCCTGTTGCCGTAGATGTGCAGCCCCTCTGAATTCGTCGAGCCGCCCCGTAGAGAGCTAGGGTGTCTCTGGTCTACGTCATTGATCGTCTCGTTAACGATGGAGAACAGCTCAACTGGTAGGCGCTGCTTCAGGGTATCGACTGCGCTCTCGAGCCTTCCCAGCTTATTGAGGGACTCTACGAGCAGCCCTATGTACCAGAACGTATCCGCTTCGGGGTTCTTGGCCGGGTCTTCCGCAACCGCCTGCTCGAGATCAAGGGTGTCCAGCACCAGATGAAAGGGCGTTACAGCGGCTGCGTCTGCGTATGTCTCGTTATAGGCACCCTGGTTTTTGGCAAGGTTTTGCCACCGTTCCTGGCAATAGGGTGATTTCAGGTAGAGATGTTCGTGCAATTCCTCAATTAAAATATCCATTATCGCCGTCTCTTGATTCGCGAGGTAGCTCCTCAAGTCACTCAAGGCTCCAATACTGCCTAGTTCGGGTTTTCGCAGTTTGCGCAAAGAACTTTGTAGGACCTCGACGGCACTCAAGAATCGCTTCTCAGATATCCTCGCCTCAAGCTGGTCCGGCACTCCGCGCAAATCCTCCAGCTCGTTTAACGTCTGTAGAACATCATCATACATCTGCGAAGACTTGTATAGCTTCTTGAGTTCGGGGTCCGTGGAGCCTAGACTTGCCCTCGAGGCAGCCAAAGACTCCTTCAGGGCGCGCACGCGCTTCTGGGAGGCCTGTATGCTGCCTTGGATCTTGTGGAACGTACCGATGGAGCTGTTGAAGCCCTGGTGATGCTCGTGGACGATGTTTTTGAGCGAATTTTGCAAATACTGGTGCGTCTCCTTGAATTTGTTGTAGTCGTGCGCCCGGCCGACCGAGCTGTTATCGAGCAATTGGAGGGCTAGCGAGACGGGTATGCAGTCGTTCTGGACCATGGCAGGCCACTCTGCTTTGATGTGATCGAGGACTTGGGCGATCTGGCGCTCGGCATTTGTTTCGTTCGCCCGCTGAAGCCGCGACGAGGTGGAAGACGAATAAGATCCATAACCGCCAGTACGCGCAGATTCGACAGGAGGTGGTCTTCGACTTGGATTTAATTGTTGGGGAGGTGTGCCGAAGCGTTCGCTCGCCGAATAGCCCTCGCCAAAGGGGTCATATTCGTCATTCTGCCTCCCACCATAAGACCCGTAACCATTCTCGTTAGCAGTGCCATTGCGATATGACGTGCCGTATCGGTTACTCGACATGGTTGCTGGTGATGCATTCAGCAACGTGGTGCGTAGTAGTTGTGAGAGCTACTGTATAGGATTCCGCCGCATGCTGTACTATCTGGAATGGATCAACCTAGAAGTCGCTTACACCCTCCTAGCCGGAATGATAGTCTGTAGGTTGCGAAGTCGATGCGCGCAGGGGTATATCAAATGCTCTCAGTATAAATTCGCTGTCCTGGTATTATCGCCTCTGCGTCTCACACGCGCGTAGAAGTATGTGTCTTGAAGAATTCTGAGGTTGAGAGGGCTGTTGTTTCAGTGGAAAGTCGCCAGCCAGCAGGCGGAAGTTGCAATTGCAGGGTTCAGCGGAGCCAGACGGTGCAGGTGGGGAGTCAGCAACTGCAAGACTGCAGGTGTGGCTTGTACATATATGGCTTGTACCTGCATAGTAGCTCCAGACACGATCACCTATCACTTCAAACTTATACCAATTTGTAAGTCAAAATAAGGGATTTAAATAGATTGAGACTGCCCCGTCACTGAAGCCATCAGTTTTGGGGGCTTAACGTCCTGACTTCGGGATAATGCCCATTGGTGATACCAGGGAAAACCGGGATATCCACCACCTACAGCAGTGTACCTTAGTAACGGAAGACACGTTTGCCGGCGAGGAATCCTGCCGTTTCCCGGCCCCACTTACAGATTCTCGGTCGCTACCGGTCACCTCTCCCGCGCGCATCCTGTTCCCGTACAGCCTACGTAGTAATCCATAATTTCCAGTGAGACATCCCCGGCCCCGACTCTACGCTACACTGGAAACAAAATGCCCACCCGCATTCCCACGCCTGAGGATTTCGAGCACCTGGCGCCGTCGCTGCGCGTGTCCCTGGTGTACCCGGAGGTGCCGGAGACCACGACGGCGGTCCTGCTGCTGTTCCACGGGCTCGGGGACTCGGAGGCGCCGTTCGCGGCGCTGGCGCGGAACCTGAACCTGCCGGGCGTGCTCGCGATCGCCGTGCGCGGCGTCTCGCCGCTTCCGCCCGCCCTGCTTGGCGCCGCCCCGGACTCGGCTTCGGGCCCGACGCAGCATTTCCACTGGGGCGACGACCTGACGCTATCGTCCTCGACGGGCGACCTGGACCCGGACCCCGGATTCTCGGGGGCCGAGCGCCTGGTGCTCGGCGGGCTCGTCCGGGAGACGCTGGCCGGACGGTGCGGGTGGGACTCGCGCGACCTCCTCCTGTTCGGCTTCGGGCAGGGCGGGTCGCTGGCGCTCGGCCTGGCGTCGAGGCTCCGCGGCGGTAGCGACAGGGTCGTCGACGTCACCGATGGGGACGGAGCGGCTACCGACTCAGCTTTCAAGGGCGTCGTGTCGATCGGCGGGCCGCTGCCGGCGAGCATGGTCCCGACAGTCAGCGGGCGGGGGAAGGCGCGCACGCCGGTCCTCCTGTGCCGCGGGCGGTCGAGCGAGCTACTCGACGAAGCGGCGATCGACGCCGTGAGGAGCGAGTTCGCCGACGTGCGGGAGGTCACGTGGAAGAACAGGGGCGACGACGGCATGCCGCGGAGCAGGGAGGAGATGCTGCCCATCATGCAGTTCTTCGCCGAAAGGCTGGCTAGCAGCGATTGGTAGTAGGAGGAGCTATGTTGAATCAAGCACTCATAAGCGACGACGACGACGACAACGCCGCCGCCGCAGCAGCAGCATAGAGAAGATATTCAAGGAGATTTTGAGCCGACGTCTGCGATGGAGGTTTACGACGCACGGCGCAGGATACAACCATTTTGGCTAATCTAAGTAAAGGGCCAAAAAAGAGGGTGAGCATGGTGGCCCTCTCAGTCTTCGGGCAAAGCAGATCGCGGTCAAGAATGCCCAGGCAAAATGGTATTGCCGTCCGTCATTCTCAACGACGTTGAAGGTTGGTGGTATAACCAGGAATGTATCAACCACATTGGTCGTCATTTTCCAGGGGCTTCAGCTCCCTCGAGACAACTTAGGCCGCCTACATTCAACGGTGTACGTAGGACGACCCTTAGAGCCAGTGTTCCCTGGTCAATAGCAATCGAATTATTACAGTGGTATAGCAGGTTTCGGTGAACTGTGTACGACTATATCTATACAGTTCTTTGAGCCTTATTCCTGGGTGTGGGCTGTATCGAGCTGACACAGAGGTATGCCTTCCTCCAAGACGACCTTACTTTTCCGAAGGCCCATCGACGCACACATTGAATCACATTTAGGTTCGTTTAGTGAAATCATGTTGATCAAAGGTATGTTCAATATGATTGGTATATCTCTCGTCACTCATGCTTTATGTACATTAATCCTCCCCGCTACTATCGTCATCATCATACACGTCATACCGCGACCACCCAAACAGTTGGTCGTGGCTTAGACCTCCGCATGCTCGACCTCCCTAGCGGTCTTCTCCGTCCCCGTCATGCCCATATCGGCGGCGTAGGTGCCGGACGGGACCCACTTGGACGACTTGCGGGGCGTTGTCTCCTCGAACATGCGGTCGACCTGCTCCAGGGTCAAGCCCTTGGTCTCGGGGATGAGGAAGTAGGCATAGACGAAGGCGCACGAGCAGAGACCGCCCCAGACGTAGAAGACCTTGGGGCCGAGGTTGCCCTTGTCGGGCTCCACCATGAAGGGGGTGATAACGGCGATGATGCAGTTCCAGAGCCAGTTGCTAGCGGTCGAGAGGGCTACACCGCGCGCACGGATGGGCAGCGGGTAGATCTCACCGATAACAACCCACGCGCCGGGACCCCAGGTACTCGCAAAGAAGAAGATGTAAATGCAGATGAACGCGATCATGGCCTTGATGGCTTGCGGTTCCGTAGGCAGGATGGTACCAATGATGGCAACGATGAACTGGCAGACCACCATACCGAGGGCACCCCACAGAAGCAGAGGTCTCCGGCCGACCTTCTCCATGGACCAGAAGGAGATGGGCGTCGAGAACACGTTGACCAACGTGGTCGTGAGCGAGATGATGAAGGGGTCCGAGTCGGTACCGAGCTGCTGGAAAAAAGTGGTGCCGAAGTAGAAGACGAAGTTGACACCGGTCCACTGCTGCATCATCTGAAGCGAGGTGCCGAGGATGATGCGGCGGAGGTTGCTGCCACTGTTGAAGAGGGAGCCTCGGAAGCAGTTGAGCCAGGTGCTGAAGTAGCCGTTCTGCGGAATCAGGCTCATTTCGTACTCGTGGTTGGCGACAATCTCGGCCAGCTCCTCCCGGATATAGTCAGACTGGACGGGGTGCCCTCGCAGACGCGCCAGCACGCCGGCGGCCTTCTCGAGCTGACCCTTGCGGACAAAGTACCGAGGGGACTCGGGGAGGATGAAGAGGCCGATCGCGAGGATAAGGGCCCAGAGTATCTGCAGGGCAATAGGAATGCGGTAGGAGCTGGTGTCCGGGCGTCTCTGGGTGCCATAGTTGACCGCCGAGGCGAGCAGAAGTCCGACGGTGACACAGAACTGGTATCCCGAGACGATGGCACCACGAACCTTCTTCGGTGCGATCTCCGACATGTAAAGAATCAGGATGGCGGATACGAAGCCAACGCCGAAGCCGGCGACGAGTCGACCAGAGACGATGAGACCAAGACCGGAGGAATGCGCCGTCTGCAGAGCCACACCGACCATGAAGACCAAGCAGCCGAGGATGATGGTTGTCCGGCGGCCGATCTGGTCGGCAATGTCACCAGCCATCAACGCTCCGAAGAAGGTACCGCAGGACAGGATTGAGGTGACTGGGAACGGTATGGGTTAGCCACCAGACGCCTCTGACTGGGAAAGGCAGGGGCTTGCGAATCCGGAATGACCTACTGAGAGACTTCTTGCTGGACGCAAGGGTGGTGGCATCCGGACCGTCGACTGTGTGGATGAATACGTCCATGCCCATGACACCGTTGATATAACCAGAGTCGTAACCGAAGAAAATACCACCGAAGGCGGCGAAAGCACACATCAAGTATGCTTTCATGGTCACTGGGGCTTCAACGCGGGCAACATCGCTCGTGCCCGCGAGCACTGCGCCTCCCGCCATTCTAACGGGTTTGTAGGAGAATATATATATATATATATATAATATGACCTATTAGACGGCAGGGTTAGGAAATCTATGTGCCTTTAGCTATAAGAATTTGTAGCTGTATGGCAGCAAAGGAGCTGATGATGGTAGATAAAACTAGGTAAGGGTATGAAGACAGGCAGAGGAGGCTGTTCATGAGTGGAATTGTGAGCTCTATTTAACTATTAAAACTCGGTAGTCATGACCCAAGGAACTTGACATTTCATCGTTCACGCAGACCAACAACGTCGGGCCCCGGATTAGCGCTCTGTGGGTCCTGGACCTCCCCTCGGGGATCCCAGCTGACTCCAGGCCATTGCTGGGTAATTCTCCATGGGGCAATTACCATGTCATGAATAATGGCGGGCGATCCCCATACCGCGGAGGCCTGGGGGCACCTGGACGAAGGATAGCGCCTGGCACGAGTCGGAGCACTCGGCTTCATTATGGATCCCCCGGCGAGAGTTTCGGCCGTTCTGTGTTTGGCGAACGGGGGCTCGAACGATGCGGCTCCAGACGAGACAAGCCCTGATTGGTCGCAATTGACTGTGCTGGGTCAAGCGGACCAGGGCACTAGGAGAGACGTCGGACTCTCATTATTCGTAGTCGGCAGCACCGTAGCAGGCCGAGGTCGGTATTTTGCTCGCCCCCCTTTAGAAAACAAATGGCGAACTCAACCCATGGCAATGGAGAGTCGGGGAGCCCGCCACTGATGAGCGGTATTGGTTTCCAATTGAGCGGAACTCGTGGGGCCTGAGCAGGTTACTCTGTTTGGTTGGGGAAACGCCATGCGCTGCTGGGAGCCAGTGATTGCAACAGCGTTGAAGCCACATCGTCAATGATTATGTAGGTGGTGGGTCAGATTTGATAGGAAGTCGAGTAAGGTGTGTTGCATACATGTGCGGACTAGAACTTCCAAGATTGTTCGCTGGATTACCTACCTAGTTAGAAGGCGGGTCCCACTAATCTGGCCGTTCGATCCCTCCGGAGCTAAGCCAACGTCATAACATTTATCATTTGCTGTACGAAGTGGTATCACGTTGTATGCATGTGTCAAGCCACGCTAGCTGAAAATGCACAGCGCTCCTAATAACTAGCAGTACCGGCAACATGGCTACGGCGCTTTAGACCCCACAAAACCACCTCTACCCCAAAGTTAACGTTACGCTAAGAAAAACCATCGGCTGTCCCAAGATCAGTCACTTTCGCCGTCTCCTTTATCGTGTAGCGATCGCTCCAGTTTACCACCACCCGAAGTTGTGGCCGTGTGTGGACCGCCTGCACCTCGAACGTCTGGGGAGTATCACCACCTGCATCCTCATTAGCTGCACCTCCCCCTAAATGTCTTAATTTTCGCTTGGCAGTGTAATGGACTTTTCCTGTCCGCTCGCCTCATTGCCTCAGCGACAGCTGACCCCGGAGAACGGAGATGAGCTAACTAAGAAGGGAAAACAGTGATGGCTTGGTGGCGTGGCCCAGGATTTCAAGGAAGATTTTTCGATCACATTGGCTAACCGAGCAGGCGGTCCCCCCCAAAAATAGCACACTTTTAACCCACTCACTTATACCGCAATATAATAACAGAAATCAACCTGCCTATTGCGATACGGATAAGACTGATCTGGTATTCGGAAAGAGCGACATCTTGCGAGAAGACCGATATTTTTTTCAATTTAATTGTTAACGTTGTTGTTGATTCAATTGCGAGTTGCAAACGCTGCATCTAAGCAAACTGGTGGTAGAAATGACAGGTGGCCTAGGCGTGGGTCAATTAAAAGTGTGCCATTTAATTTTCGGCACCGCCTGCCGGGCTTGTTGCCTCAAAAGGGAAGTAGGAATGATTTACGGTTTTCTTATTGACCCAATCAAGGTATTGGTTTATACTTTGACCGCGCTATGGAAAGGGATTGTTATGCTGTCTTGTCGCCCTCGGTCAGATACGAAAGCACAGGGATCTTGGTAAATCGGGGGAAAGCGAAATGTCGAAGGCCCGATTAGTCGGTAGGTGGCCGTCTCGTGCGACCTCCCTGGAGGGCACCAGACCACCCCGTGGGATCTAATTAACCTGAAACCTTTTCAATTTCAGGGGTCTTTCGTCCACGTGGATTACATACCAGCTGTGAAATCAACCAGTCAACCCAGAAATCGCGAGATTAGCTATATAACTCGAAATACCCTGAGTTCTCTTCTGGTTGATTGCTCGCTCCTATTGGAGCAGCTATTTTGTGTTATGGCACGATAGGAGTCGGAGTATCACGGCTCCAGTACTAGCACCTGACCGATCTACGTTTACCCCGGGATGTGACAGAGCCATTGCAGCAGGGGCAACCGAGATCGCTGCGAATGAGTAACCCTGAAGAGTTGAACATGCCTACAGCTGCCGTGCGTAAGTATCCAGAGAAGAGCTAAGGCTTGGTGTCCTCGGGCGCTCTAGGCACACTTCCGGTTGGAGATACAGACCTCTCCAGCTAATATATGGGTTCGGGCAGTCCATGTATGTGGCAGATGATATCCTGCAATGCATTTGGGCGCGCTTGCCGCCAATTCCAGATTGGTTCTGCTGCGATGATGCTGAGAACCTGCGTCTTCGTAGAGCGGCAGGAAGGAATATAGCTCGGCGCCTTAGCCCATGATTCGAACATCTCTTTTCACTTACATACATATGCAGCGAGACTGGCACTGGTTGTCAATGCTTTTCTAGTATCGAGCGCTATGCGAGTGGTCTAAGGCGTTGAACACTTCGCTATTTTTGCCGCCGAGCGGCGGATACGGCTGCAGTCACGATAAAGATTCGTCTCAGCGCTACTTGTTTGGAGAAGCTACACTGTACTCCGGCAGCCAGCAAGGCTGCGCTCTCCTTGGCGCAGCTATCGTGAGCCCCTTACAGCCAAGGCTGCCACGAGAGTGCTGACCCAGCCGGTCTGCTACGTGATGAGCCAGCGATAAGAAGGGATTCCTTTGGTCTCCGAATAGGGGGTGCTTGACTGGATTATTGTCTCGTATATTTCGAACAGGGAAACCAGCCCATCTATCCTTTCTGTCAGCAAGACAGCTCACAATCATTCTCCTGCGTGGTCGTCCGAGGCGAAGTACTTTTGAAGCTGAGCAAAGGACCTGCCTACCCATGCGCAATTCCAGCGACTTGTCAACTTCGCGTCTTTCCTACCACTTAATGGGTGTACTAAGCATCGTGACGGATACCATCTTTCCAGCGGAGTAACCGATCGGAGGAATACCGTGTCCGGAATATAACACGGACCCGCGGAACATTATCGTTACATATAGTCGGTGTATTGGTTGGTGGTTTCACTGGTGATGGACATGGTCATCGTCGCTTGGCTGTAAGTATGCCCCGTCCGTATATAGCAGGACGACAGGTCTAGATCTTAGAAGTAGTTGCTACCACAAAAGAATGCTATCTCTACTGTTTGGCCAGGGCGTGTGCTCCCTACCTATTGCCAGTATATTTCGGGATACAACTATCACCCAGCCATTTCCCTTCCAATGCCAGCCGAAATCGCGACAGTAGTCTGAATTCCTCATCTCGTTACTGCCCATCCAGGCAGTTTTCACCATCTCCTCACGGTATTACGCCTCTGAGACCACTTCTTTTAAACATACTCGTCCACGATTGGGCACGTCAGACGTTTGTCTAGGTAAAGTCCGTATATTCAACGTTCAGTCGCCATCAAATTGGAAGACAGCTCACATCGTCACATCGTGAGCGCCGTGGCGTGTCCATGGAACGGGAAGGAGCAACTTTCCCTTTGTCCTGGTTTCTGGGAAATTATACAGTCATCCAGCTTTCTAGACCTATTCTTATCTTCTCTAGGCTTCCCTTGACGCACGACACCAACAGCACAGCAGTAGCGACAGATAGCGACCTTACCATCGCTGTCGTCGCCATCATAAATATCGCCATTACCGCCACGACACTAAGCAGTATATCACAATGCCTGAACGCGCTGTACCATGCTGCCGCTGCCTTGCCGCTTTAGCGGCTTGGAGAGATGGCGCGGCTCCCCTCTGCTGTGATTGCAACTGTAAGTGGTCACTCTACTGCTTTGCCTTCCTGCTGCCTCATTAGTCCAGTAATGGTGACCAGGATGCTAACAAATTAGCAGCCGTGGCCAAGAAATGTAGAAGTTGCAGGGACCTGGGCAAGCCTTGTATCGCTGTAAGTTATGCACACACCATCTGACTAATATTGCCTCTGCTGGTTTATCCTGGCTGATGCCTCACAGCCCTCCGGCCTTCTTAAAGCCAGGGCTATCGCTCTTCGTGCAGCCATCGCAGCCCATCCTGGTGTCCGTCCCGTAAGTAGATCGGGCAACGATCGCCGCTGTTTCCAGGGTGCCCGAATGCTGACTCTGGATTAGGCTGCTGTCAAAGAAGCCCAGGCTGCGGTCAAACAGGTGTACAAAGCGCGCAGGGACGTTGCTGCACGAACGGCAGGGGCGTTCCGCTGCCGCCGCCGAGAAGACTGCCGCCGCTGTCGGGAAGATCGCCCTGGAGCTACAACGGCTCCGTGGCGAGGTTGCAGGTCAAGCCGAAGTCTACCGCAAAACCGTAAGTTGCGACATGTTTTGTGACATATGTTCTCAACCGCTGAATAACGGCTGACACGCTGCTAGCACGAGGCGAGCGTAGAGGCGGCCGAAAAATGGAGGCAGAGAAGGTCTGGGATCCTACGGACGGGGAACACTGAGAGTTAGTCTAGTTCTTTCTCCCATTCGAGTTTCTCCGGCTATCTGTCATCACACGGTCCCTGGAGCTTAGCCCACTGCCTGCTACATATGAACAAACTTGGTTCTTCCATTTCCTTCCACCTCAACCCTTTCTCACGCTGCGATAAGATCGCGGATATACCCCCACACCAGTAGTCAGGAAAATCAGATCCAGCCGAAAATGACATGAAAATCAAATACGGTGCCCTGACCGCGCGCCTGTAACCATGAGTAAGATAGACGTGAACTACGTAATATCCGAACGTAGTTTCCACCAAGGATCAGCAGCCTGCCAAGCGGTTGATAGAATCGAGTTGCAACACACCCCGGATTCCAAAGCGTACACGGAGGGGTGCTCCAAGAACTAAAGGTTACATAGGTCATGAAACTAAAAAACGGATCGGCATTCGCTATAATAGCGACATATCCGGCATAGGTATTGTCATCATTGCTCGTGCGGCCGCCGGACAGATCAGCCCTCGTCGCCCAGTGTATTCCCTGGTCCTCTCTAGGGATGCCAACCGGCTGCTTAAGGTAGCTACTGCAGATGGACCTGGGAACTGTTCGTTTTATAAGAGACGAGTTCTCGATGGTCTTAGTCTCATGGCCTCCTTCTTGCTTGCCTACTTACTTCAATACCATACGAGGTAGCACGGCCGCAATTACTACTGCCGAAGGGATCATGCTAGGACACAGTCAACGTAAGGGCTTTAATCAGGAGCCACGTAGGCAGTCTTCCTCAAGGGAAGAAACCACGAAACGTCCCCACTCAAAACATTCGCACGGATGAACAGCTTCCTCACTTCCACACACTCAACTATCAAACAGATTTCCAACAATCGTATTACACACCGCGCAAGCAGTTGCGACACACATATACTCGCTATCTACATACGTACTTGATTGATACATGTATGCAGACACCGCCGTCAGATGCTAGCCAGCAAAAACTCGAGTTTCAAGGACCCCCTTTCCGTGGGCGACATCCATTCCCATCCGGGATATTCGCAAACCAAACCAGAGCAACCTGGTCGATAAATCCATAAATCAACGCTGAAAAACAAAGGCAGGCCCGCTGGAATAACATGCCGGAACGCCGCGCAAACCATGCAGGATACAACGACACACATATTGTAAGTAAGCAGCCGTGCTAATGAGAATAAACTAACAACCAAGCCATCGACTCTACGAAGGCGGCATGCAATGATACGGCATACGGTGAACAAAAAACCGGGACCGAGACACGGCCGCTCAACCGACGCAGACCCACTCAGCGAAAACGCACCACCGGGCCGTGCGATCCGCGAGCACGAGGCCGCGCCAGACGCCGCGCTCCGAGCACTTGATGATGGTCTCCCAGGTCCCGCCATCGCTGATGGCGCCCGAGGTGGATGATTCGTCCTCGCCCGCGCCGCGCCCGCCGCCACCTACGCCGATGCCGAACCCCGCTCCTCCTCGGGAGCGGTCGTCCTTGCGCATGAGGCGCAGGATCTTGCCGCCGGGCGTCTGCACCGCGAGTTTGGCGGGCTTCTTGCCGGCGATGGTGCCCGTAGCCGAGCTGGGCGCCGCTGAAGCTGAGACGGAGCTCGTCGTCATCATGCTCATGGCGCTGGCGGGGCGCGCGAAGGGCGGGGCGGGGCTCGTGGCGCCGGGGTTGCTGCTGGGCGTCATGGCGCTGCCGCCGCCCGGGGCCGGGGCCGGCGGCAGCGCCGGGTGTTGGCGGACGGCAAACACGAACGTGTTGTTGAGCGCCAGGCGCTGGCACTGGGGCTGCACGACGTAGATGTCGTGGCGCTGCGCGTGGGGGGTCGGGTGGCGCGTGACGAACTCGTAGGGGGGGTTCTCCCCCGTGTGGATGATGGGCAGCGCGAAGGCCAGCGGGTGCGGGATGTCCTTGATGCTGTGCATGAGGCCCCGCTTGCCGGCGTAGACCTTGAGAGTGCCGTTGCCCTCGTCGCCGGGGAGGATGGCCTTGACCGTGTACCGCTTGACGCCGTTGTACCACTCGGCCTGCGCGAGCGCGCGTTTCCTGACGACTTCGCCGTTCTCGAAGAAGTCACCGTCCGAATCTCGCGTATACCCGCGGACCTCCACCTCGGCCGCTACCTCGATATCCGCGGGCACGTTGAAGTTGATGTGCACCATCTCGAGATCCTCTATGCGAACCAGGGAGGTGTTGTAGTCGACCATGGCAAGCCCATTCTTGAAGTACGGGGGGCAGGCGCAGGGGAGATTCAGCAGCGTCTCGTGGGCCACCGGCGGGCAGATGTGCTGCTGGCTGTGATGCTCGGGGATGTGCGTCCAGCAGAGCTCGAGAGGTCGTGTAAGGAACCACCAGAACTCAGCGGTGGTATTAGCAGCGCTTGAGTACATTGCGCGCCGGGGATTCGACGGGCTTGCCAGGCAGCAATCCATCATGCGCCACTCATTATCGACCAGAACGGCGTTCCACCAGTGGTTCGAGCGAGGCATCAGAGTCGTCTCCGGGATTTCACCCGGAGACTTGAGATATCCACGCACTATCTCGGACTGTATGCCAACAGCAGCGCACATCTCGTGAACAAGCACGGCGTATTCCTCGGCGCACCCCCGTTTCGTCTGGATTACCCGTCGCGTATCTATTTCGCCCTCGAAGTCTTCCTCCCAGTGGACCTTCTCGGCAACCCAGGTGAAGATTGCGCGCAGACGCTGCACGTCGCTTCGGTAAGGCCTGCACACGTACGTAGTCGCGAGTGTAATTGAGGTCGTCGAAGAAGGCAAGTTGCTGAGAAAGCGTGAGTTCTTGTCCACCTGGCTGAGGTTGATGGCTTGATAGTTGGTGGGCTCGTGAACCGGTAGACCATTCGCGCCTTCATCCCCCTCGACGCTTTCGTAGAGTTCGTCAACGGGGTCTAACGCAGGATAATCCATCATTAAACATCGGTCACGTCGGTCGCTTCGCTCCTTTTTGCTCAGGGTGTTGGACCGGTTCACATCTCTTCGCACCTGCATCCAGTCATCACTATTGCTGCTCCTAGTCAAGCCCATTTCTCGAGGCGTCGGTGTTAAATCCGTAGTGCTAGGGCCTGCGATTGACGCCATGCTTGTGCGTAGCGTTCGCTGGACTGGTGACGACTGCGCGGGGCTTGAGTTGGCTGCGATGCTGCTACGGCCACTGGCAACGCCTGTTTTGGTCGCCTCCAGAATCCTCCTGATGAAGTTTGACTTCTTCGGCTTGGTCACTTCGGGCTGCACAAGCCCACCAATACCGGCGATTCCGTCATCGTCGAAAGTGGCTTGCGATTGCGGACGCAAAGCAGCTTGTGACTGCGGACGCAAAGCCGACGTCGAGTGACTTGGATGATACGAGACTCCACTAAACGGCGTGATAGGCCGGTTTGGATCCTCGTCCTCGTTGCCGTCGCGTAATCCCAAAGCGCTCCGCGCCCTCTCATTCTTCCTTGCCAGGCTCCCGGCGCTGGTTGCGCTAATACCGCCAGCCGAGGCGCCGCTCATCAGGCTTTTGTTCGTACTCTGCGTCGTAGTGCTTGAAGAGGCATTTGTCGAATTGGTTTTCGTGGTAGAGGTCCTACCAAGGAGCTGGCCTCCTATTTCATAGAATGACTTCTGCTTTCGAAGCCTCCGTCCGGTCTCCACGATCTGACTTAAGGATGATTTTGGCCTCTCGTGGTGATGCCCCTTAGGCGGGACAGGAGGCGGCGGAAAATCCGTCTCTCTGTGATCTATGGCTCCCATGCTCGAACTGTGCTGGTGCATCTTTTCCATGTTGCTGGGATCAGCGTCCCCTATGGTCGAGTTGGGCTGATGCATCTTATTTGTGCCTCTGAGATCAATGTCTCCCATACTCGAACTATGCTGATGCATCTTTCGAAGACGGCTTTCCATCCTCTCGACGTAGTTGTTCAGCTGTGGTAGGGGAGGTTCCTCTTGAAAGCCGTCGTGATGGTGCTGTTCCTGTGACGATTCACCGCCGTGTGATTCATACCCGGAGTCCTGATGCGGCATACCTAGTGATGTCTGCGACCTCGTCTGCGCTTTCCTCCTCGATCTGTGGTGGACCATATCGAACGACTCGGGAGACCAAGGATCGAATGGAGCCTCGGCTGATTCGTTATCGCCCTTCATACCTAAAGCATCTAGCTGCTCGATTACACCGTCCATCGCTTCTCTTAAGGGAGAAGGTGTGTGTCCATCAATGCCCGGCGACGGACATGGAGATGGCATCCTAGGAGTGTGATATCCTCCTTGCAGAGGTCTGTTATCGTAAGAAGCATTTGAGTTGTTTCTATTGATGGCGTGGCGATGCGGTGGAGGAGGCGGCGGAGGCGGGGAGTCGACCTCTGCTCCCGGCCCGTAAGGTGCGTAGCCGAATGAGGGCGCAGGCGAAGCCGCCCTTAAAGGATAGCGATGTATCGGCGGCGCAGGTGACGGTGCTCTGTCATCGTGATCTTGGAGACGCGATGGCGCTGGCGAAGGGGTGCTCCTAACGTAGTGATGCGGCATTGGAGGGGGTGGCGCGGGTGAGGGCGCCCGGGGGGCATAATGCTGCAGATGTGATGGTCCAGGAGATGGTGCTCTCGCAGCGTAGGAATTCATTGGTGGTGCAGGCGATGCGGCCCTTGAGCCGTATCCACGAGTCTCCGCCGGAGATGCGGCGCGACGTACGCTATCCTGCGAGAGGTTCTTAATAGTCCTGGGTGAATCCTTCCGAGCCGAATCCCTTCTAATTCGAGGTTTTGGCGTTTCTCGTATAATCTCGGGTGTTTTGGCTGTTGTGTAATGTGGCGCCTTCGCGTATGCTTCGAAAGGTTTGCGAAAAGGTTTTGATTTGGTCTTCTGGAGACTACTCGACGTGCTGGAAGTATTGCTCGACATCATCGGACTTATTGATCTGTGCACTGGTCGAAAGTTATCGGGCAGTACTTCGACAAAATTGGACGGGAAGACCCCGACAGTCTTGTTCCGTAGTAATCTGCCCGTCCACCAGGATCCATCTCCGGCATTTAAACATTCTATAAGGTCTCCTTCGATGAAACCCAGATCTCGTGTTGACTGAAACGCATATAGTGTCAGCGGGACCAGCAACTGCTCTTTATGGACGAAATGCACCTACCTCCCCTCCCCAAGAATAGATAGCTCTGCACCAGCACGGAAACTGCGTAGGCAGGGGCGGCGGTGCTGGTACCATATCGCCGAATTATGATGGCGAAAGTTTTGAAAACGAGCGACTCTTTCCACCTTGAAGGATCTCCTTGCGCAAGTTGAATCGGGATCTAAACTAGCACAGATCAGATGCGTTCCGTCGATGTTTTGCGGCGCGTGTTCCCGTGTCTAAAGACCCGTCCATACGCAGATGCACGCAAAGCGGAGGCGGTGTGAACCGGGACCAGAATGCAGAGGAACAAAATCAACAACCGGGTGTTGTTGTCAGACAGATAGGCGAGGCAACGAGTTGAGAGAAGCCGCATGAGGAAGACCAACCAGGACGTTCAATGTGGGCTGGCAAGTCAGAAGGCAGCGAATGAGACTAGCGATTCCACCCCGTACTGCCAACTCATCAAGACGGGGCTAGAAAACGGGGACTTGACGATGCTTCAAGGACGTGCTGCAGGGATTTCTCTCTCAGCGAGGACCAAGCTCTGGGATAGCGGGCACTACCGTAGCAGGAGACCAGATGAATAGGACGTGATGGCCAAAGCTCGAGGCATGACATTCTCTGGGCAAGTGGGCACAGAGGGGCTGGAGGCTGATTCAAAACAGAGGGGCGGCTGATTGCGGTTGACCCAGAAACGGAAGATACATGGATCTATGTACTACCTGTTTCAGCCGCATTTCAAGCCTGAATCTGATGCATCAAAGATTCAATGGATCCGCAATCGGATGAAGTCACAGGTCACTTGCCGCCACCCACAGCTTATTTCAACCGCATTGTTTTCCTCAGTTCCATTGAGTCAACAACGAGCCCCATAATCTGTTATTCCCGAGTTACTCGTGCCTGATATGCCACCATTATTAAGAGCAAGGGAGGGCGAGATGTAGACTTGGGTGACACCAGGAAACTTGTCTAGAGCCGTGTGCATATACATGCAAGCACCGCCTCGATTTATACCTGACAAGACACAATTTATTTTATCGCTCCTGTACTCACCGAGGTACCTGGATGCATGGTAGTAGCATAGGCCCGACCGCTTCTTAGAGATATGCGCCAATGTTTGTCTTTGGATTGTTGATTGCGACGCTTTGCTCCTCAGCTCCCCTCAGTACGCTGTTCTCTGGGTAACAGCCTGCTTACTTCCAAGGACGGTAACGTGGGGCCGGCTCGTCACTGGACATCGTGTTATACGATTGGTTGATTCACCCTGCATAACCGCTATGTTCAGAGAGAGCAAGGGGACCCGCAAGTGCGGGAGTTGCTCAGAGTGATCGCCATAAGCACCTGCAATACCGAACGCGATACCGGTACCTCTGGAGTCACACAGGCATGCAAGGCGGACAGAAAAGAAACGCGTAAGTACCACCTCGAAGGCGACCATCAACTGACTCGGGGAGGACGCACGCCTTTTCAATACCGAAATGGGCAATCCAAGATTCCTGCATATGCGCAGGTACTACTTCTTGCTCTTTTCGCCCTCTGGGGCATCCAAACCACCATTTCACTCATCGTCAACAATTAGGAGTATTGGCGCTTCGCGAAAGAAGATAATACCTATGAAGTAACCTATTGGATTCCATTTATCCGAGAAGAAATCCCCGATATTTTTAGTGCCAGTAGCGAATTGGAACACAATTGCCTCTGCCGCAATTACAGTATTATTACCAACTGGGTCCCAAAAGACACCCTGGTCGACCCAAGCAACCCCCCAGAACGGTAAACTGTTGTTGTTGGTCATAGCTCCCAGGGACCTGCACCCTGACAACGGTCGTTCCATATTGTCACAAGCAGATCTCTAGAGCTGTCTACCTACCTGAGAACGAATACTGCTCTTGAATAACAACCGAAGACCTCACAACACTCTCACCTGGAGTCGAACTTACTTGTCAATGGGGCAATTCGTCACCTTCTGGAATAGCATATTATCAAATACTTAGGTGTCTCTCTCTCGGTGGTGTTGTTGTTGCGGGTCGTCGACTGTTGGGTCGCTGCCGCTCCCTGCCACTGCGTCGAGTCCGGGTCATTGTTATTGTTGTCTCACTTTCCTCCTGCATCCGTTATTGCGCTCCCACTCGGGTATAGCTAAGCGCAATCGCATTCTTCCCGACAACATGGCCGACGAGGCTATCGCCAGTCATTACCAGGTCCTTGAGGAACTCGGACGTGGGTGGATCCCTCTCGGTTTCGGTTAACCTTGCCGTTTGACTGTTACTGACTTGTGCTTGACCTGTATAGGTGGCAGCTTTGGGGTCGTGTACAAGGGCATCGAAAAGGCCACCGGCGAAGTTGTCGCTATTAAACACGTAAGTTGCACTGCCGCGCAGTTTCACGTGATCCTAATTTTTAATTTTGAACCGATAGATCGACCTGGAGTCGACCGACGATGACATTCAGGATATACAGGCCGAAATCTCGGTCCTGAGTACATGCGCCAGCTCCCACGTAACAAAGTATAAAGCGAGCTTTTTACGAGGCAGTAAGCTATGGATCGTAATGGAATATCTAGGCGGGGGCTCATGCCTCGACTTGGTAAAATACCTTCGCAAAGTACACCGGTTTCTTGACCTAACAGGCTATTCATCACAGCTCAAACCCGAGCCTTCCGTCTTTAGCGAGACGCATATCGCTATCATCTGCCGCGAACTGCTCCGCGGCCTCGAGTACCTTCACGCCGAAGGCAAGATACACCGAGATATCAAGGCCGCCAACGTTCTGCTATCCGAAACCGGCAAAGTCAAGCTGGCCGATTTCGGCGTAGCTGCGCAACTCACCAACATCAAGTCGCAACGGAACACCTTCGTCGGCACCCCCTTCTGGATGGCCCCTGAGGTCATCCAACAGGCTGGGTACGACTTCAAGGCGGATATCTGGTCTTTGGGAATCACTGCGCTTGAGATGGCGAATGGGGAGCCGCCCCATGCCGCCCTCCACCCGATGAAGGCACTGTTCCAGATTCCAAAGAATCCCCCGCCTAGACTAGAGGGCAACTTTTCGAAGGAGTTCAAGGACTTTGTCACGCAGTGTCTTATGAAAGACCCGGAACGCCGACCGACGGCCAAGGATTTATTAAAGCATCGATTTGTCCGATCCGCAGGGAAAGTGGAAGCTTTGCAGGAGCTTATCGAGCGACGGCGAAATTACGACGCCGTTAAGTACAAGAAGAGGACGAGAAATTTCTACCAAGAAACCCTGCACACCATGTTGCCCAAGGACGACAAGGACGAGTGGGTATTCGACACCGTCAAATCAGTAGCCCCTAAGAAGGCAACTGTTCGGTCGCGAAAACCGTCGTCTATCTTTTCTACCGAGGAAGCTTTGCGCAGAATGGACATTAAGGACGCTCCGCTGCAGCCATCTTCGCCGGCCCCGATGACCGTCCGTAAGACGCCCATGCGAAGGCAACCTTCTTCGGCGCAGACGCCGGGAACCGGGCCTGTACGGAGCCCTCCTGTCCCCGCGATGAAACGGCCTCTCCAGCCTGACATGTCATTTGGAAACTCCGGCTCCTCTCAGCGTCTTTTCCGCCGCGTCCCGTCCGACGGCTCTGCCTCAAGTCCACTCCCATCTTCGCTTTCGGGTGATGAAGTTGGAGACGAGAATCGGAACCCCAATGCGGTCGAAACGAACAGCAAGGAAGCAATGCTTGGCCGACGCCTGTATTCCAAAGCCCTTGACCCGACCCTTGCTGAACTGCACGCACAGACGTCAGACATGATCAAAAGAGAAGCTCTTGCGAAGTTATCCGACGCGTTTGCTATTCTCGACGCTCTGGACCCCGAGGGAGCTTACCACCTGATGCGTAACCTAAACTCGTGCATCTCACAAGATACGAAGCTATCGAACGCACTTTTGCCAGGCAACACATTAGCCAAACCAACAGCGGATTCTGAGATGCCGCTAGGTACGGTGATCATCAAAAGTACCCCCACCAAACAGAATCAGAGTCCTACAAAGTCGATACCTGCGGCGAACAGTCCCCATCTCAAGGGCTATAGGCGGCGGCAAGAGAGCATGGCTTCCGATGGCTCTAGCAGCCCCGCTAAAGGGGCCTCCCGGGAGAAGGAACTTGAAAGAGTCGCGTTGGAACTTAAGTATCCAGGCCGCGACGCTCGCCCGGGGATGGAGCACTGCAAGCAGCTTTCCGACGTCCTGTATGGCCGTTGGGTCGACGGCCTGCGTCTGCGCTGGCCTGGTGTCTAGATAGACTGTGCTTCATTCATTTTCTTACGGAGTCAAGGTGTTGGGATACTGTTTAAAACAATTGTAGGATACGGTATGGTTCTCTAATGCGCCCGTGTGCTAGGTAGCCAGGATGGCACGAGGTGCGGCTTTCACGGCGTTTGGACAAATCGATGGAAGGAACGCATGATCTTGTTTTTTGCGCATTTGCAAGCAGGCCGGAGTTTGCTGCTGCATAGGATCTCGGTATTTTTGCCACGATTCACAAATCTCGAATCTAATGTTTGCCACGAGAGCGTCTCTCCTTGCAGCGTATGGTGTTTTCTGTAATGATGTAAATAAGACGGTTCAAGGCACGACCTAGACAGATCTCTGTAATACGTACCTAATGTTACTGTACCGGGTTGTTAACTTTTACCCATCCCTGTATCTCGATGTTTCTTGGGGGGGTGTTCCTAGGGGGCTTGGGTATAGCTGCTGGGAGAGGCTGTGTTTGGAGATTGTGGTAGAGGTAATCGGTCAGAGGATGAAGCTTCCCCTTTGACATGGCATAAGAATCACACAGCGGTGGAGCTAAGAGGTGGACGGAATCCACCTGCAACTAGGTCGCCGGCCGCATCTGGGGCTCCTCTTCGATCAGGCCGGTGAACTCTTGCGGTACTCGAGCCCAAGCTAAAACAAGAACAACGAAGCGCGCCCACTCTACTCTTACATGCGACGTAATTTAAGCATTTCGCAATTCCGGCACGCCTAGCTTGCTTAACCTAGTGTCGCTAGAGATATCGCGGCAGTCGGCAGGCAACGCGACGCAGCCTATCCGTCAGCGGCAGCTACCCAGGCGATATGATAGGCGGACCCGGGCGACGCGGCGCCGAGTCCGTTTTCTGTTCACCCCCTCCACCGCCGCGGCCCCGCATCGGCGCACGCCGCCTCGACCCAGCAGCTCGTTCGTGTCTTGCGAATGGGTAGAATCAATTATTAGCGCCAGAACCCTGTCCTCGTCTCGCATACCGCCTCACGGGATCCGGGGGGTGCGTTGGAGTCGCAATTATGTAGTATATAGGGGTATGGAGGGGACTCCGGAGCCGTCACGATCACGGCTCAGCTCATCGAAATCCGTGTATCTAGTTGTCCCTAGCACTAGGGCCCGTCAAAAATGCACGTCATTAATATATATGTCTGCCATCGTCTGCCCTGGACGTCCTGTCCCTTTGGTGTGAAGCAAATACTTACTATATCCGCTTGGGAGGACCATACAAGGATTCACATGCTTTGGTTTCCTGTCATGCTTGTCTCTTATCTGGAGTTGGGCAACTTCACACAATATATAAGTTTCCATTCACTGCCTCTACGGATCGAGAGAAAATTTATCCGCTACATCCGCGGGTTGGACGTTAGTCACAAATATCGCACAGGTACAAGCAGGTCACTTTGTAGGCCTCACACCACAATGCTTTGGTGTACCCCTTAAGGATACTCCAGTTAGACCACAGTGCTGACCAACGCGGCAGCAGCTCACGAGATATACTTCCCCTCGGGATCCGGCGAGCTCTGCTCATCTAAGGAATCTAAGCTTTTGTTCACCCAGTAGTTATCCGCAGCCAAAAATGGCAAGACAAAACCGTTCACATCGTAGGAAGTCTAGGTCCGGGAAGGGCCCTTGGGGGTCAGGCAGCGCTTTGCTACGGGCGCCGGCACTAGCCAGAAGTGCAGGCTGCTTCCATGCACAGTCTATTTGCGCCGACCGTCTTGTAGACTCATGGATCCTAGAAATGATAGGAGTCCACGAGGGAGATCATCGACGCGTGAACAAGAGCGGAAGAGTGCCGACCACTCGACTCGTCGAGCAAGCGAGTGTGACTCCAAACACAAACGAGCAAGTGCCCCACCGAGGCGCCATTCCGTCCCTCAGCTGAAGGCGCTGTCTATAAGAAGCGGGCTATAAAAAGCAATACGCGTAAGAAATGTCTCAGGGGTACACATCCGACCAGCCTCGCGGTATGGGGCGGATGATGCTACGGTAGTCCGGCTCTCGCTGGTGCCGGGCGTATCCAAGTCTCCGTAGAATGCTTGGAATTGAATCTAGGTCCGCCGCCGACGGCTTCTGGACGATTGCCCGTGTGATATACGGGCAACAGTGTCTTGTCGCTTATATGGTTCTGTTTGTATGGCCCCTTGCCTTAACGAGAGCAAACCTCGCTCTGATCGAGAGCACCAAAGGCATTGAAGCCGCCCTTAAATGAGTTCGTTTTACCAGTTACCTCAATCTCCATATATGCCGTACTGCGATTCTCCTATAAGTTGTGGTGCCGTTTCGCCTTTGCATAGCATATACGAGAATCCCGCTTCGCACAGATGCAAGATGAGCACTTTGGGATCAGAGATCTGTTTGGCGGCACTGCTCTTGCTCGCCAGATAATCTTGGTCTTTGTGCTCGTCGCCATTGCTAGTTATGTGCCGGTGTACCTCTCGCACAGGGCCATTTCCAAGTTTCCGCTGGTTAGGAAAGAGGTGGGGAGCTACAGCAAGAGACAGCAGCACTTGTCACCAACGAAGGCTACAGAAAGGTAATCAAGAGCCTTCGTGCTGTTCAGAGAGACCATCTGACAGAGCCGCAGTTCAGAGGGTTAGTGTGGCGGATGACTTCAGCTGATGGTACGTACATCAACCTTCCCTTACTGTTGTTCGATATACAACTGCTACTAAACCCAACACGGGAGTCACTCATTCTCCCGATGAAATATGTGGAGGAATTAAGGGCAATACCAGATGACGTGCTTAACCACCTCGCGGGACAACGTGCGGTTTGTGTCCTATTCTCTGCGAGAGATGTGGCTCGTGACGGCTGACCGTGGTACAGAATCTCGAACCCAAATACACTGGGCTGAACCCGGACGTCCCGCTCGTCATTCACGCGATCAAGTCGGACCTGACCCTTCATCTCACCAAGGCCCACAACTCGCACTCGCTGTTCCTCGAAGTGCGGCGCGAGATACGGTCGCACTTCGGGACGAGCGAGACCTGGCGCGAGGTCGACATCCACAAGCCATTCCTGAACATTGTCGCCATCGCGTCGGGTTACCTGTTCCTGGGGCCCGACCTGTGCCGGCGCCCGGAGTTCCTGCACGCCAGTATCGACTTCACCGAGGGCCTTTTCAGGGCGGCCGGCACCCTCAACACCTGGACGCAGCTCATGCGCCCCATCGGGAAGTACTTCGTCCCGGAGGTGCAGACGCTGAGGGACTACTACCGCTCGCTGTGCGAGGTCCTGGTCCCCATCGTCCGGGAGAGGCGGAAGTTGCCCCTACAGGGGGCCGGCAAGGAGGACGCCCCGAAAGACATGCAGCAGTGGATGGTGCGCAAGGCCCACAAGTTCGACGTCAGGACCGACGAGGAGCTGGCGGAGCACCAACTCGTCCTGAGCTTCGCCGCTATCCATCTCACCGCGATGGCCGCCATCAACCTGTAAGTTGCATGACCAACCCTTAGCTTGTCTAAGTAGGTGCTCACCCGCCATATGCGCAAATTGCTGACGGGCCGAACTGTCTCCGACCTCGTGGGAGTCTGTCCTGAAATCATGCCGGAGCTCTGCAAGGAGATCCTGGATGTCACGGGGGTGAATGATACTGCCATGAGCGTACATGCATTGTTCCAGATGAAGCTTCTGGACTCCGTCATGAGAGAGTCGCAGAGGCGTAATCCGCGGCCATTGTGCGCTCCGCCCGCAAGGTGATGAAGCCATTGCGGTTCTTAGACGGCACCAAAATTCCTGCAGGCTCAAACATCGCGTTGCCCCTGTGATATGTACGAGTGATTCCTGGTGCCGAAGACCAAAATCCTCGTTGGGCCTGAATTGCCCCTCGACTTGGTTTAGTTCTCGTCTCATGCTAGAACGTATGCAGTACGTATGATTCTTCTCCTTTTCCCGACCTGGAATTTGACGATGGTTTTTGGGCTTGGAGAGTTTCATAGACGGACTTTCTGCTTAAGCACTCCATGGCTTGCGTTAAGGCCTAGCAGATTCGCACCTAAGAGGCCCGGAGTACTACCCCCAGCCGACCATATTCAACCCGCACCGCTTCGCCGATATCAGAAGCGGCGTGAATGAGGACCCCCTGAATCTCGTCAACAAGGAGCAGTAGCAGTTCATATCTCCTACGAAGGAGAACACTGGCTTCAGCCCGGGGCGCCATGCCTGCCTCGGCCGTTTCCTGGCTGCGCACGAGGTCAAGATGATGGTGGCGACCATCTTGCTCGAGTATGTAGCAAGCTCCCTGATGGTGTCAATGAGCGCTATTCCAGCATCGCACATGTGGACCACATGGTGCCAGACCCCACGAAGACTATCATGATGAGGAGAGTCACCGCCACTTGAGTAGGAAGTGTGCAAGTAAGTCCATGGAACGTGTTGGTAAGGATTTTTGCGCGCCGGGTTCTAAGTATCAATATTGCCTATTATAAATAACTGCCAAAGCTGCACACCTTTCCTTCACTATTCAAGACGCATGTATTTGTGTTATCTGCGTGGTCCGGGTTCCGAAGACGATCGTGGCTCAGTGGTATATAATATGGGTCGGACCAATTGGAAGGTTGTTTGTACGTAGAGCATCAGTATACTGTAGGACTGCCTGCGGCCGTATGGCAAGCCAGCACTGATTGGTTAGCGCCCCTGAAACCTCGCTACGGTACACTAGACTAGCGTCTTGGGCTGATCCACTCCAGGTGTATTGAATACATACCCCACGTCGCGACCGCCCAAAACGCGTAGTAGCTTTATATAATATATGGCAACCAACCACAAGCGTAGACATCCCAGCAGTCTGCCCGTAGGAACCCCCACTATCCTCTCTGTCAATCAACATCAACATCCACCGTCCGACTAGCGAAGCACCTCCACCAGCCTTCAACATTCCTAATGCCTAGCCATAATATACGAATTTCCTCGATGTACTGCCGGTAGCAATGGAAAGCTTCCTCCGGGAATGGAGGCAGGATGCCTTAAACAAGGCCCAATATGAGTCGGCCATTTTCATAGGAGATAAGCTGCTGGCTTTAACGGGTTCGTCCGTCCGTCCCATCCGCTGAAACAACTTTCGAGGTGACCGAGAGAGAAAGGGAGAATACAGACATCTGGTCATTGCGCCACACTGACCGCATTTTATAGACGACGATAACGATGCGTTCTGGCTCGCACAGGTTCACTTCGCAACGGGCAATTACACGAGAGCTCAAGCTTTCCTATCCAAACAAGACCTGGTCGCCCGAAACCCGTCGTGTCGATACTTAGCTGCCCACTGCTTCATCAAGCAGTCGAGATTTGACGAGGCCCTTGCTATCCTCGGAGAGCGTAACCCTACTCATCTAATCTCGAACCCGGCGAATAGGCGCAAGGCGCAACATACTAGTGGACGATCCACGGCGTCCAACCATGGCAGGGCTGCTGCCAGATCACACGACCGGAGGGACGAAGCTTCCGAGGAAGAGATTGCAAACAGGCGCTACGAGGCCGCTATGTGCTTTCTGAGGGGGATCTGTTACGCGAAGCAGAATGCCTTCGACCGGGCTAAGGAGTGTTACAAGGATGCGGTCCGCATCGACGTCCAGTGCTTCGAAGCTTTCCAGCAGCTAATGAAGAACTCGCTCATGTCGCCCGACGAGGAATGGCAGTTCCTCGAATCTCTAGACTTCGATTCTATCACCGTACCAGGGGACCCGTCTTCATCACAAGAAGCCGCCGAGTTCACCAGAATGCTCTATACCACACGACTCTCGAAATACCGTAACCCCGACGCTTTTAAATCGGCTTGCGAGACGCTCTCTACACATTACAACCTCTCCTCGAACCCCGATCTGCGTCTGGCTCAAGCAGATCTCCTTTATACCCAATGCAGGTATAAGGATGCCCTCGCGATTACCGACTCAGTCCTGCAAGAGGACAAATATAACTTTAGTATATACCCCTTACATCTAGCCTGCTTGTATGAGCTCAGGATGAAGAATGTCCTCTTCCTTGTTGCACACGACCTAGCCGATAGTCATCCCGAAGAACCATGCACCTGGCTTGCCGTGGGCATATACTACTTTGCTGTCGACAAAATCGCTGAAGCAAGGCGATACTTCAGTAAAGCTAGCATGATGGACGCCCATTTCGGGCCGGCTTGGATCGGCTTCGCTCACACCTTCGCTGCCGAAGGAGAACATGACCAGGCTATATCGGCATACTCGACAGCCGCAAGGCTATTCATGGGCACGCATCTCCCGCAAGTGTTCCTCGGCATGCAGAACCATGCCCTCAACAACATGACGCTAGCGGACGAGTTTCTCAGGACAGCGTACGGACTATGCAAGACGGATCCGCTGTTGTTGAACGAGATGGGAGTTGTTTACTATCACCAAGACAGGCCGGCCGAGGCCGCCACGCTCTTCCAGAAGGCCCTCGAGGTGGCCGAGGACATCGACTCGGACCCGGAGGCCTGGTTGTCGGCGCGCACAAACCTCGCGCACGCGTATCGGCGCTCGAAGAAGTACCACGAGGCGCTGGAGCAGTTCGACGAGGTCCTGAGGCAGGGCGGCAAGGACGCCGCCGTGTTCTCCGCCAAGGGCCTGATATACATGGAGCTGGGGAAGCCCGAGGACGCGGTCGAGGTGCTGCACCAAGCGCTGGCCATCAACCCGCAGGACCCCATAGCGACCGAGCTGCTCAACAAGGCCCTCGAGGAGACGGCCGGGATTCTGGCCTTGGATTAAAAAAAGCACGTCTAGACTTAATTAATTGAGGGATAAGTGACAACCGAGCTCTGAGAGCGATGATTGCCTACGCGTGTGAGTTTGTGTTTGCGTGTAATGGGTATTACCTACTGAATCTAATAACTGGACTCTTCCGCCAGAGTGCTTACTGTACGCCACGAGGCTCATCGGGTGTTCCATGAAGAACTGAGTGGATTAGGTAATCTGCCGAGATGAATGAACGAGGACCCGGAAGGAGCCGAAGACAACAAGCCCCGAACCTCGACGCAATAGCCGGTAGGTATCATCAAACACCCCGGGATTCAGCAGCCAGGGCCGAGCTACATTAGCGCAAAGTCATCTTCGGCACTCGTCTACCAGCAGCCCGTGTCATGGTTATCCCTCGGAGCTATCCCCCTTCCGGTACTCAATCCCCTCCCAGCATCAAATACACCCGCCAACCCCTGCGATCCTGCGAGGCACGTGTGCTATGCATCCGCCCCCGGTCCTGGTCGCTGTCCGCCCCCTGTTCAATGTGTAGTTGTCGCAATGGGGATGGATAATAAGTACGATGACGACAAAAAGGGATGTACTGGGTAGGCCTGACAACCAACTTACAGTGATAATAACCAAGACATGTACTGGGTGGGCAAGCACGCAATAATCTTCTGCCCCTAGGTAGTACTACCGTGCCCACTACCTGGATAGTGCCCCTGTGACCCGGGAAAGCGAGCCAATCTCGTAACCCGAGCTCTTCTCCGTGCCGCTGGCGTGCTTGCGGCCGCTGTTTACACTTTGTTATGTACATACTCGAAGAATCTGTATAGTCGGTGGTAGTTAGGTATAGGTAGACCTTACCGAGGCGGTAGGGAATTCATAATATCATACGGTATCCCGTTGGTCCTATTCATCCCCTACATAGCTGACCTGCCGTGTGCTGGGGGTCGACTCGCAAGGGTGGGGGGGGGCAGGCGCAAGTTCGATAGCGCAGAGCTACTACTCGGTAATAGATCCTCCCCTAGCGATGTACGAGGAGTATGAAGTGTGGGCAGGTGGGGTACCTAGTAGTTATCTTTATAGGCTTTGCTTTCCGCGTGTTACTTCTTGTTACATGCTACGTACGGACTATTGATACAACTCCCGAAACGTACATACGTGTGATGCTTAGGTTATCCGCGAACACCCTCCATTTGTCCATACACCAGGTAAAGTTGTGTTAGTAGGCTGGCGCGATGATGAATCGAAGTTCTCTCTTACCCCCTGTGGAGATCCGGCTTGCCCCTCCCCCTTGCCACTCCCGTGTCCCTAATCAATCACCTCATCTTCTTCGTACGTAATCCAGGTATGGACATGCCGTACTTATGCATGTCAGTCCGGGCGCTCCACACTCCCGGCCCAGGCCATTGGGAACGTCAGCTTGCAAGGATAAGCCCGTATGTACGGCCGTGGCAGCTCTTGGAACTCTTTTAAGACTTATTACATACCAACCAATCAGAAGAAAAGAAGATTATTGATCATTGGATCCTAGGTAGGGCCTTGCAGCAAATGCCTGCCTCCCCAATTACACTGCATATCAAGTTTCCGTCTTACGCAGCGTCCGACACTCACATGACGCAGGAGGGACCTAGAATAGTATAGGTGAAAAAAAAAGAAAAACGCAAAACAAGCAGACTAAAGGCACACGAGGGAGATCATACAAGATGGGTGGGGGATTATATTCAATTGAGGTAGTAGTAATTCTTCTGTATGAAGTGGCGGCCTGTGTCTCCGCCCCAGAGCCGGCCAGAAACCGTGGCTATGGATGACTTACGGTATGTCGCTTATTCTGACTACATAAGACCAAAAAAAAGACGGCAGAATAGGGTAGGGCATCCGTCCCTGAGCCGTCGTCGTGAAAAATATTGTCTCGTACAATACATCTTCTTTTCAAGAATGGGTCGTGCTTTCGTGTACTACGTCACGGTCAACCGCTGATATGCAACAGGCGTGAAGCTGCAGTAGATTTTGAGAGTTATCGTAACAGCGCCGCTGCAGTCGGTCGTTCGTAACGGGTCGTTATAGACAAAAATACACGTTTCTGTAATGGCTTGAAATCGGGTCTCGCCCATGAGACCATCTTATTCCGGGAAGCAGAGGCGTCGGAAGAAGAAAAAAAAAATGCTATTGATGGAGCGGGCTGATCGCGGACGGTCATATGAAGCCGCCGTCGTTTCCGCCAAAAACGCCCACACTGCCACGCCATCCGCAACGGTCTTCACACTCAGGAGAAAGGGTCGTGCCTCGAGAACTCGCGAGACCCTCCACCTCACTGCTACCTCTTCTGCTCGTGGTCTGGGTTGTCTGAACAAGCAACAGGCTGCTCGTGCTGCTTAATCGTTTCCTGAACTCATTGAAGCTGAGTCTCTTGATACTTGACACGGAATCACGTTTCCCATGTCGCTGAACGCCGACTTCTTCTGTAGGGGACATAGGAGTCGAAGTGAGCCTGTCCAAAGAAAGGGGAATAGGTTGCGGCTGGCTAATCGTTCGTGGGGCCATTGCCGGTCGCAATTTCGAATGCGCCGTGTGTGGACGTGCAATCGATGCTCCACTGGTCATGCTATGTGATTCTTGATAGCTCAAGGAGTTCCTGGAGATGTGGCGAAATGAGGGCGACTGTACAGAACTGCGGTGGCTGGCAAAGAACTCCAGTGCTCTGTGTGCTGAGTTCATCGGGGTATTGCCACCATCGTTTAGATCGTAATCGAAGCCATCGGCGTCACTATCCTCGTCGTCGGCCTCTTTGCCGACTCTATCGCGATTCTCGTTTTCGCTGTCGTCCTCCTCCCATGTACTTCTCGATGGTTCCTTAACCGCCGCCTGATCTCGTTCTTTCGCTTTCCGCCTCTCTTCCGCCTCGCGCATCAATGCATCAAACCGGGCAAGCGAGCTGAGTTTCTCTTCTCCAGGGACTTCCCGCTCCGAGCCCGGGATGCATCTCAATTGGAAGGCTCTATCCAAGATCGTTTCTCGAGGCAAAGGAGGCGAGCTAGAATTGGATCCAACTGGCAAGGGACCCCGTGGTGATCCCATGCTCCCTCTTGCAATCCTTGCCGGGGAGCTCAAAGTTGAGATCCTGCCCTGAGCTGACGTCCATCCTTCTATAAACTCGTCCTGAAATCCGCCGAGGGTGGCGGTTGGAGATGGGAGGTCGTCCGGCATGATACTCGTGTATTGCTGTACCGCGTAGCCCATCGTGCCGACGTTGCTAGAGCTAGCGTGAGACGAGACATCGCTCTCCAAAGACCGCACGCTCGGAGTTCCGGAGCTGTACAGTGTCCGCGGGTTTTGGCTTGATCCATAAGTGTGGCTAGACGTTTTATGCGATAACGTCGCCCGCGTATTGGTATTCCCACTCGAGGAACGAGTGATGTGACCCTTGTCCGAGGGCGGGCCTGGAAACGGGTTTACGAACGTGGGCGACCCCGGGCTAACCGGACTTATGGGTTGTCTGTCGGCGACATTTTGTGGTAACAGGTCTTGGATGTATTTTGCCCAATCGATCAACGTATACGGATGGTCATCGCCCAGGCGAAACCATAACGTTATTGGACCTGACTCCCTCGTTGTCGTCAAGCCCGCAGTCCGACTCGACCGTCGTTTCCGGAGTTTGTCCGTCGCTGGATCTGGAGATACTTGGATAGCTAGAGTCGGAAGCACATTCCCTTGCTTGCGATGTGAAACCATGCGGACCTGACAATCGGTTATGGACGAAATCGAGTGTCGTTGTATGGGCTCCAAATCTTCCTAAAACACTGTCAGTGTGCAAATTCGGGTTAGAGCGGCGATAGACCTGGTACCTTCGACTTGTATATTGAGAGATAGATGCCGTCGGGCTCCGGCCTAGGTTGGTTTTTGGACGCTCGGCCGCTTCCATCTTTCGTTCGCACAGCCGATATAACTTGGGAGAAACCGGGATTCGGCTGGCTTTTGTCCTGCCGTGGGTTTCCAACTACGACATAACGACTCTGCACGGGGACTCGGTCAGCCTCAGCGCATTCCACAGATCGGGGAACCAGTCCTTCCCAGGCTCTATAGTACCTTCCAAATTGCCCTCCCGATGATAGTCCCCCGATCCGGAGGTATCAATAGATAGCCCTCCATAGTCGCCGCGCAAATTACAACAGATTTAACCAGAATTCATCGAATCCAAGGTGGAATTAAACGTTATTTGTCCAACCGAATGGAACGCTCCGGCAAGGATACGGCTCTGGCCGGTGCGGCTTTGAGAATTGAGAGGCTGAGGGGTCGAGTAACACGAAAAGATTAGAAGGTTAACGCTAGTGGCAAGCCGGCTAAGGAAATTGTGAAGGATGTATGGTACCTGACCTGACGTACAAAGGCTGGAGTGCCTACATGTACATACGTAGAGAAAGTTGAAAGTCTTTTAAAGTGTCGCGGACAAGAAAGGAGATGCTTCCATTTACGTATCAATTCGATTGACCGGAATTGACTAAAGGTCCGTGATATCAGCGGGATTTGACCCCAAACGGTGAAATTAATAGCGGGACGCAACCCCCATACCCTGGTGCAACGGGTGGGGGCCGTGACCCGCACCGTAACCGGCGGTCCCTTACTACATCATTAGCCTCCTTCCACGTATTATTCCACATATTGTTCCACATATTGTTCCACATATTCCGCCTCGTACATGTACATATATAAGTACATACAGAGATACATATAACATCCATACCTATAGCCCTAGCCTCTATTGGTGTAAGTACTATGTGTCGGTGCCTGGGCTAGCGCAGGGGTCATGTTAGTTCGGGTCGCCGAAAAGGTTCAAGTCCTAAGGAAAGGTACTGTTCCAGGATATCCTGACATATCTGGAGAGCCATGGTACGATAAGAAATATTGTACGAAAGAGCGGTTTGAAACTTGTATATAAATTCTTTTATAACATAGCTTAGCTTACTCGGAACGGTGGTTACCTGCTATACCTGCCACATACACTGATGACTCCATATCTGTCAAGGCTATTATAACTTGAACAAAGCGTGCCGTTCTAGCAATGGCGTACTACGTCGCTGCCAGCCCTAAACATACCATAGTATATCTTCTTTAGCTAAATGTGGCTTCGGAGAGACGTTGTGGCTCCGAAGAGACGTTGTGCATTGTTTCAAAAATGGCCACGAGGCCCCAATCAGACGAGTAACACGGTACCTGAGCCATCCGACACTTAGTCTAAATATTAAAGCAAGAGTCTAATGAGCTTCATCGTTAGACCAGTTAGCTGCTGTAACAGTAATAACTTAACAAGTTAGAAAGTGACAGGTCTCCAAGGCGAACGCGAACCGCCTTTTTCAACCAAAAAGGTATGCAGCTACACGAACCACGTCCTCGGTTCTCTCCGGGACTCCTCAAAGACCCCAAATGGTAACTGGTGCGCTGAGCCTTTAAGCTATCGGTTATGCCGATCATCCGTAAATCAGGATGGTTTTAAAAACTTTGACTGGTGTCCGGAAAGAGACGGTTCGTGTAGTCCCATACCTCCTTGGTCGAAAAAGGCGGTAAACCTTGTGATTCCCGCTCTCGTCCGGGCTCATTCGGGTCCGGAATCCCCTGATGAACAGATTCTTCTCGAACAGTGAAGCTGCAAGTCTTCCCCCTGTCGCCCTTGCTACACACCTGATCCGAGCTGTGGAGTGCCTCCAGAAGGAAAAACCAATGACCTGGCATTGGCGTCTTGCTAATTTATGCAAAACACAGGGTTCGCTGCATCACAACTAGCGCATGGCGCCAGGCTAGCTGGTAGCGAAAATACCCAAAACCCATGAATATTCGGGGATAACGAGAGCGATCACATCCCAAGTGGGACATAACAAAACATGACCCATAAACCATATATCGGCAAAGTATGCAACGGCACTTGGGGGTTACACAAGCTTACCTGACTTACTTTATCTATTCAGGGTTTGCTAAAACACATCAACCGCGCTGGCGGGTTCCCATTGCTGCGTATCAAGTCAGCCAATATTCTCCGTTCGGCCCGCAATATAATAGCACATGGCTACGTACTTACTGATATATACTACGATAGGAACTTTTCGTTTTGGGCCGAGAAATTCCCATGGCCCGGTAGTAGCCTACACCTGGATCGGCAGCGATGTGCGTATATGCCTACCTTTAGCTAGCGATCGAGCTCCTTCGGCGACTTATGGTACAAGGACTTGTTGGCACAGATGTACGCCGCGTTTAGTTAGCAATCCATGTTAGGCTCGATCCTTCGTCAAGTCACAAATATCTATTAGTAGTACTTGTAAGATGTGAATTGAGTTATTAGGTAATATGTGGAGGATGGGGCTGAGACTAGCAGCCGCAATGATATTGAAAACTATGGAAATGCATCAGGATCTCGAGTATATCAACTTTGGGAAAGCCAAGACGCCCTCTTCTCTACGGAACTGGCGCGCTGGCGAAAGGGCCAAGCAAAGAAATCGTGGCTTGGCCTAGTCGATTACACCCGGCTTCTGAAGCCTTAGCAATACGAAGCAGCATGTGAGCGAAATCAGTTCTCTTTATCTTTACAGCTTAAGTAAGAGAGGTAAAGCCCCGTTGATCAGACCAGACCCTCTGTCAACCAATATAACGGCAGGAGTTTCTAGGGTTGACTTTACACTCGCCAAGCAGTCGTCCACCATCCACGCAGCGTCTCGACTCTCTCTATATACCGCGTACTACCACCACCACCACCGCTTACTACTATTGCGTTAGGTACACTTCTGCACAGCTCGCTTACCAGTAGAAGCTCTTCGCCGCGCCGGAATGTCGACATGCAAATCCTCTCGCGCAAGTTCATTTCACCCCAGCCAACACGGAGAGGCTGTCGACCACCGACTAAGTGGCAAATTTCCAGAACCAAATTTTTTCGTCTCCTGCAGAGGTCGTGCGGGCTGACCTAGCTTTTGTTCTAGAAGGGTTACATCTATCGGCGTGTGCGAACCGCGTCGACACTCTCCGCATCCCGCTCGCTAAACCCCATTACGTTTTCGCAATTGTCAGCCAAGATTTGCGAGAAAGGATTTTGGACATCTGCCTGTATGATTCAAGCTGGCCGTGTCTAGTATGCCTGAGGGGGCATGCTGTCTCTTTGCTACAAGTCATCCCTCGGGCGCACAAACACAGGGTTTCATCAGGCAACCAGCTTTCCTATACCGGCCTCTCATGGACGATGTCTCGAAGGTCAAGGGTTGGCCAAACTCCTAGGTCCCTTTCACATAAGCGGGAGGCCAATGCAACCATACCACTGAGAGCCCGGATTTCGTTCTTAATACGAACCGACCGTTGTTTTTCTCAGGCGTTGCACAACTTGCAGTATGTCCGGAGCGGTAGTTAGGGGCAACGCGGTTCACCCTGGCATCCAATTGGATTACTCCTACGCGGGCCGCATTCGCAGCGTGAACGGCTGGTTCTGTTCCGGAGACTCTAATTCTCAATTGAATGTCATGTCTTTGTTCCACCGCTCTGGAGAAACCGACGGCCGTCCCTTGCATATTATGTAGCCCTCCGATACACCGCTGTTGCGGACTTTGTACCAGGGGTCCAGGTGCGGTACCGCGGGCCGATTCTTGACGCAGTGGTCGCAGGACGGTCATGAAGGAGGCAAATAACCCAGTGGCAGCTAGGCTAATAATTTTTTCTAGAGACATCCTCCTGACCTGCATCTGCTTCGAGATCAGCCCACCTCTACATAACATGCCTTTCCGAGGGGACTCCACCGCCATGTGCGAGGCTGCTGCATCTCCACTTCTTCCATGAGTATTCTCTTGCGGGTCCTCAACGTCCTGAAGGATTTTGCTCAGGATTCCTGAGTCAGGAGTCAAGAGTTGGTGAAAGAATACCCTGTTCTGCACTACACGCTAGATGGGGAAACCCGAACAATCCCCCGTATATCCCCGGCCGTGCACGGAGCATATTATAATATCCCGTTACGTCTACCTTCGCCGCCCTAGGACAACGGTGCCTGTCGCGTAACCCCCGGCTGCTCCCTTCCAGCTCACCGACATCATGGCGCCGCCAGCACCGTTGTAACGTTGTTCAAGCTTGACAGATCTCTATAGGCCAAGAGGTTTCGAAACCAGGTTAATGACTCGTCATGCCGCACGGGCTCTCCTCCACGTCCCTTCTGCTCTAAATATAGGCACTTAACGGCCTTTCCGAGTTGACTGGAGAACAAGCACGACCCGAAGACCCCCCCAGCTGCCGCTCTTAATTTATTATCATTTAACAAGCGGATTGCTCTCACGCTGTGAGACTCTTGTGTATTTCCAGACTTTCGCTCGGGCTAAAAGACTGCATTTTTCTCTCCACCGTTCCTGCTGTCCCGTCTCTCGCCGTGGCCGCGCGTTCACAAGTCTCTCTCCAGTCCCGGACGCGAAATGACATGACGGCTTCCTCACAACCTCCGGAATCGGCATGGTTCTCGATCTGTTCCGATTCGCAGCCCGGTCGCTCGGTCACACCCGTCCGTGGGTGATATATTCATCGACAGTGCCTGCGACGCTAAATCGGGGCAGCGGACGTGCCGGATATGATAACCAGGGGCTGACATGCGGGTATACAAGAGGTGATCACATGGGAGACTGCCGTTGCTTACAAATGCTCCTCCGTGTCCTTTCCGGTACGCATGGAGCGCCTTCTGTAGTAGGCGTGCGCTGTCATCTATCTATGTACTGGATGGTTGCGTTCGTCGCCGTAACGATCCTCTCCTGAGATCTCCGATATCGCCCCATACCGAGGTTACCTTGCATGCTGCAGTATGCACGTAATGTGCCTTGAGCGGTGCAAAACTCAATTCAACCCCCCCCAGCCGCCAAGATCGTTCCCGCTCTGCGTGTCGAATCACGGGATGCTGGAAACGGTAATAATTCGTCTCGTAGCATACGGGAAGGGCGACGATCGTGCGACGATGGGATGACTAACGTGTCGGTCCACCCTTACTTGCAGATAGCAGCCCTCACTGCTCACTGCGCCCTCGCCTTTCGGGCCCGGCCGATTACGCCGCGGGCGCTGTTGATCCTGCTGCATGTACGGTAGCGCTAGGCGGTAAGGCTGGCTACGAATCCGGCGGAAAGCGTATGTAGGCAGTTCGCCCGGGACCGGTCAACTCCATTGGGCAGCTTAGCTAGGTAGGTATAGGGTGTGGAGCGGTAGCTTATCGGGACTGCGAAAGCAGGGAATAATAGGTTGTAGCTTCCAGATCTACGCTGGAATTAAGCAGATATCGCCCGTGGCTTGAACTTGTCCGTCTATCCGTCCGTTTAATGATCTCCCTTGGACGGGGCCGATGTTCGTTCCGGCTTCAACAGCATCATTGAGGACTTGGTACGACACGTGACGGAGCGACGTAGCAGATGGTGTATGCATGCTTCCTTGCGTGTTTCCTGGCACTATGTAGCTAGCTTATAATGATGTTGAGTTGCCTGCTCTCCACATATTCTCTCGAGCCCCTCTGGCAGATATGTCGGTTCATCAATGTAAGGGCCAAAACCTTGTAAAAACACAGCTTTGTTTTTCCTGCGGTATGTTAGGTACGATACTGGCCCGCACAGCACATGCCTTAATCACGCGCCAGCATAGCTATCGTCAAGGCTGTCACCGTTCGGATTACAGTGCGGTCATTGCATCGCTTCGCGGCGCACTTGAATACTGTAATCAGGCATTTATCATGCATCATTATATGCCTACATTCCTTTTCCGTTTGGGCAGTCGCGAAACCCCAACCCTAGATATAGAGTTCCAGCCGAGCGGTCCCAGTAAACGGTAGGAATCCTCTACCTTTTTCCCTCCCTGATTCTCAATCACGATCCACACGCCCCCTTTTTATGGTATCAATCAAACAATCGGTCAATCAAGATTCCCCCTAGCTGCTGCTACTCCTTTCGTTTACGACATATACATGGCCAGCGCCTGCTTGCCCCGGTCGTCGAGCCGCTCCTGGACGTAGCCGGCGATGGCGCCGTTGTGACGTTGATTGGCGTGAGTGATGTACTCGCGCACCCACTGGGGCAGGTCCGTGATCTCGGGGAACTCGTCGCGGTCCTGCTGCTTGCGGCAGGTGCTGAGGGGCGTGAATCCGAGGCCGAATCCAATGTCGTCGACGTCAGCCACGTTAACGATCTCGTCGCCCGCGCCCAGTGTCACCTTGGGCGCATTGGCCAGCATCTTCAGCATCGCCTCGCACGTAAACCGCCAGCCCTTGAGGTATCGCTTCGCGAACGCCGAACTGTCGCACAGCGTCTTGGTGAATGATATCACGGCCAGCCGCCGGTCGTTGGCGACAAGCTGGTCCGATGTGGGCAGGATGACGCTCAGGTAGACTGGGGTGAAGAGGTTGTTCTGGATCGAATCCACCTGGCCGATGAAGTAATCGGCACCCAAGCCAGCCTCAACACGTGCCGATACGAGATGGTAAAACCGCACAAACCGTAGCTTGAAGGAATCCGAGGGGTTGTTCTGGAGTTTGGTGAATAAGAGGCTCAGAATCGTATTGAAGTACTTGTCAAGAGTGCTCCTGATGATATGTTAGCATGAAGCATGGGGTTGAGAAGATGTATCAAATGCAGGGGGTAAGTTCGGTTGAGCAGGGCCGAGGGAGCCTTTATGCGAATGGCCTAAGCGGACTTACCGGTCAATGGACTTCACGACCGATTCGAGCAGGTCGAATGCACTCTGTTCCGACTTCTTGACGCTAATGAGTCTCTGGAAGATACCCAAGATAGGTTCGAGCTGATTCTCAGCCACAATTGACTGGGCTGCCCTAGGAATGATGGCGGCGAGCAATCTTGCTAAAGCGGGGACATTGCCCCTAGTCTCCCACAACGCCGGCATCAGTAAGGGAGGGAGAAGTGCCTGATAATGGTTCGGCAGCGGTCCGGATGGCTTAGTTTCCAGCAGCCGCGCGAAAAGCTGGAACACGTAGGGCATAAACTCTGCAACGTCATTAGAGATTCGCTTCGCATAAAGTGTAATATGTGGGGTCCTACCGCTGACTTCCTCAGTTAGGATGAGATTGAAAGGCTCCCACAGCCGATCCTCCAATTTGGAAGTGCCCTCAGGTGAACCACAGCTATCGAGGTCAGTCGCTTTTCTATGATCCAAGGAGGGTTATATGATGACGAATGCAGACTCACCTTACAATGGCCCCGAGGGCCTCGAAATGGTAATAGTAAAATCTGGGGTTGCTCGGGTTATGCTTGATTGTATTCGTAATACCCACTAGATGATCCAGTACCATATCAACAAAGCCAAGTACACCAGTCTTGATGACGATGAGCACACGCATAATGCAGCGCATTAGGTACTCGTTCTCCTGCATCTTGGCGGCGGAACTCTCCTTCTCGACAAGTTTGAAGAGATGCTCTAGAAGATCCTTCGCAAACGGCTCGATGTCGGATCTGTCAAAAACGCGAGCACCAGACTCGTCGGTGAGATACAACAATCTCTCGACTGCGATCGCTGCGTACGTATAAACGACGTAGTTCGGCGAACCCATGTTCTGGATTAGAGGCTGGAATGCAGCTTGCCATTGCTCCTTGGTCAGTTGACTCCGGAAAGTGTACAGGTACTTGATGGCGTCAACTTTGGAGATGGGCTCAGCGCTTTCAGATATCAAGTCGTTGGCAATATGCTGCTGGAAGAATTCAACGACATTGACCAATGGATTGACCGTCTTGACACCGTGGCCCGCCGTGACGGCCCCCTTAGCGGCAACCGACAGAAACAGGGAGATAGCAGTGTCCTTCTCTTTCCAACTGGTCTTGCCCTGCTCGAGATAGTGATTGATGTATTTGCCAGCAACGCGGGTAACCAACTCCTCGAATCTCTCTTGAAGCTTTCTCAGGAAGTCTGTTGCCGCGCGCCGCCGGGAATCCGTGTCCGATCCCTCCAGATCCCGTCGGATGTATTCGATAGGCTCATCTTCGAATAATTCAACATCGGATTCTCGGAGAGCGACATTGGGGAGCACAACCTTTTCGACCACTTCGCTGAGGACGCCTTCGTTTTCAAAGGCATTGGCGTGCTGTCTAGTGCCAGCGATGGCCGTTAGGAAATGCAGGGCCCGGCTAACGAGGTTATCGTACTTGGTCTCCTGTCCGATAGTCGATAACAGATTCCAGGCGCTCGAGATGAAGACCTGGGTGTATCTGTTGAAATCTTCATCGTATTTGGTGACGTACAGTTCAAGGACCTCGCAGATGTCAGCCTTGACTGTCTCGATGATACCGGCTTCGGAGTCGTCGTCGGTCTCCAAGAGCGGATTCTGGTAGGTTAGGTACTTGTGGAGGAGTGTCGAGATCTGTTCCAGGCTGCTCTCGAATTGAGGCGGCATATCTTGACACGATAAGTCATAGAACACCTTGGTCAATAGGCTCAACGTGTCAAAATAGCCCTTGAGTGCATCCTTGTTTGCGGCATTGGCCTCGATCTGCTGGTCGGTAGCCTGGTGTTTGACGAAGAGTTAGTAACACCGACCCCATTGGTCGAACCTGAGACTGAGTGACCTACAAATAGCAGAGTGAGGAAGGGTCCGGCGAAGGTGTTCAAGACGTGGTTGATCTCGATAAACAGCTGATCGGAGCGAAACAGCGGCCGCCATCTGACGAATATGGAATGCGCAACCTCCAGAACTCCATTGTTCACCTTGGAGTTGTCAGGCGTGAGTCTCGAAACGAGATCCCTGACGAGCGTGTCCCACCGTTCCCAAAAGTCGGAGTCTGCGATGATACTGATAGCTTCACCGAGCTGTGTCTGGATCGTTGGAGGGCACACGATCATGAGCCCAATAAGCTCCTGCTTTATCGTGTTGACCTCGTCCATGGGGCGCTTGTAGTTTCCATCCTCGTCCTACAATAAGAGCACATGTCAACGATGCGCCATCCAACAAACAACCAGTGCCCGAGTATATATGTATGGCATACCACATAGTTGTGCCGGATGAAATTCTTAAAGGCAAGAGCTGCGGCGAGGCGGATCTTTGGTTGGAGCGAGTCGGTCGCGACGATCTTGAGAAGCTGCAGGGAGTACTGAGGCTTCTGCTCTTCAAGCTTCAGAGCTGCTTCAGCTGATAGTTTGGATAAAAGTTAGCTCTAACCCGGACGTTACCCACCCAGAAAAAGATTCAGGGACGTGAACCCGAAGAGCACTCTGAATGACCGGGCGCAGCAATAAATCTACCTACCTTTCTTATACTTGGTAGGATCGAGTGTTGCTTCTAGCAACTGGGCGACTTGGCCCAAATCGGAAGCCATGTTTTATGAGGAGTTGTTCTGTCGGTTGTATCGACGACCGTTACGGGTACCTGGGTGGGGAGAGGGATAAGGAGAGAGCTTGAGGCTTAAGGGAGCAGATGAACTTGGGAATATCGTTCAATGCTGCTGGTGAAGTTGTTGTCGAAAGCAGATAACAGTTTTTGTTGACTTATCAGGATTGTTGCATGGGGCTCCTACCGACGAGGCAACAACGGGTCGCATCGCACTAACTGCGGGGGAGCTCAAAAGCTAGAGAGGGATATGGAACCCCACCTGGCACTACGGAAACCCCCCGACCGCCTTTCCACTACCTACCTCAGAGGGGCACTCCAACTGGAAGAACTGGAAGAGGGAGCCCGGCCGTCGTTGGCCAGAGGGATAAAATGGATGTCCCGATCCGATATTGCCTGTATATATCCGCGGCGCCCGTTGCCTTAGAAATAACTTTAGCTGTAAATATGATTACTATACCAGTAATTATCTACGTTGTTTTAATAACTAGGTATGCAACAGAGTCAGTAGCAGGGACTTTCCTATTATGGGTGCGTACGTCACTTTGGGAAATATGACTCGTTTCATGGGTTGATGCCGTCATGGGCTTCCGGCTTAGAGAGAACCCCGTTATACAGATGGTGGTGATGGATCAGGAGGCAACCTACCTCTGGAGGTTACCTAGATACTGAGGTCATTGGCTAGAGCGGAAAAGCGATGTTGCGAAAAGCTGCACGAGGACCAAATCGGTACCGGCCGGACCTGCAGAAACTGCAGCTGATCTTCACACTTCAGATTCATCAGGCAGACCTAACGTTAGCGCATACATGTACTATTTATTATCTCAAGAGTGGAGTTCTCTCTTTTCCTTGTGAATTTGATGAACGACGCTTTCGTAGGTTCTTTCGCCTTGGATCGACATTATTTTAGTCTAAGTTTAAGGCTCTTCTTAAAGAGCATCGCTGTATCCAGTCTGTAGACTGAATTATTACTTCGACCCCTGAATCCTCTCTGTCGTCATTCCCCGAGCTTTTGATCTCATCTAACGGTCCTCAGATGTGCGACCACATCTCCTGTCTTGGTTGGAGTCACCCCACCATCTGAAAGCGAGCTTTACCGGGAACGTTCATTCTCCTTCAAAGACATACAAGCGGTCGGGTGGATAAAGAGTTTGGAAAAGGGGAATTTAGGAGAACGGGGAAGTTGAGGTTACCGTGTCGCTGTGTTCCCAAGTTCAGCCCGTTGCGCAATTGTTGAAGCCTCCACCTTGCGCAAGCAACGGCTTCTCGCACTGGATGCAATCGTGATATAATACTGGTCTATCGCCGCCATTATACCGCCTTGGTGTGACTTTCTTCCTTATGCGAGTCACGGTTTTCTCGTAAGTCGGCTCCGTTCCTGTTCGGCTTTCGTCGACCTCTTTGGCTGGTTTGATTTATCGACGTCCTTCACTCAGTTCCGTTTGCCTTCGCGCAGGTAGGCTTGACCGGATCAAAGAGTCGCGAGAGCACGCTGCGCACATTGCGTGCGCCTGCGCATTCTTATGTGAGAATATGTATGCTGGTACCACGGTCTTCGAAGCACCACTTACGGTTTCCCACATCCTACCTCTTGCACGCTTCACCTTTTCCTCTCTCAAAGTTGATACGCTACTACGGCTTGGGTAACTAACATGTTTTCGTGGTTAGCGTCCCTCGGCCGAACGGTCGGTGAAGGGCAAGATAGAGCCATGTCTCCGTCACCGGGAGATGAGGCCACACCACACCAGGACTCCAGCTTGAAGGGCGCTGGAGGAGGCGGCCTTGCCAGCGTCTTCAAGGGCCTTGCAGGTGCTGCCAAGCTGAACAAGCCTCCCCAGAGTTCTCTGCAGGCTGTCCAGATAGCCCAGCACCTCAGTTCTTCGTCGACGGCCGCGGACGGCTTACCGCCTCACCAGATTGCGGCGTTTGAGAAGCTGAAGAACGGGTCACTTGGCGAGCGGGTTGCTGCCGCTGACACCTTGCGCTATGCGGTGGCTGACTACCCTCTGAACCCGGTACGCTTCAACCACATAAGTGATACACGTAACTAGCTATGCTGACCGCAACGGAGATAGGTACTTAATATATGGCATGCAGCCAAAGATCTGATCGAGCCGACTAATGCTGCGCCTACCCGCCTGGCTGGATGGCAACTTCTCACTGAATGCGTTAAACATCCCTCGTCGACCGATCTCGAGCGGATGGAATATTTTCGTACCATTTCTGCCCCGGCGAACCCTGAAGATTTTCATTTGCAGCTTGCCGCCCTTGTCGATTTGACGAACCACGGACGGAATATTTCCGGCTTCTACTACGACGTCTTTCCCCTTCTGACCAGATGGCTCAGGTCAAAGTTTCATGACGTGAAGGCAGCAAGAAAGAAGCAAGGTTCGCGGCCACAAGGAAAAGCCGTTGCCACCGGAGAAGATAGGGACTTTGCGCAGCTCTTTACCTTTATTACAAGCGTAATCAAGTTCAACTTCAATGTTGCGGATGATGATGCTGCGGAGGCCCTGATAGACGCTCTACTCGATATCTGTTTGAAGACCAGTGTTGAGGAGGATCTCCGGGCCTGCATTGGGGTTATGGAAGCCATTGTGACCTTCGGTGCCATACCGGCAGGGAAGCTCAAACGCTGCGTTCATGTGCTGAGTTCCATCTATTACATGGTTGGGTCCCTCCAGAAGGAGGCCTGGCACACGTTCAGCATTCTCTGTCGGTCCCATAACGGGCAGGCGACTGTGCGACTGCTGCTCGACGTTTTGAAGAATGTTCCGGAGGATGCGGACAAGAGCGCGGAGAACATCAGGGAGGTTAGAGGCGCCATTTCGATCCTCCAAAAGCTCTTGTCGAAAAGCTCGGAGAAAGGTTACCCCGCGGTATCATACACTCTTCTGGTTGATGGCCTCACCGCTGTAGTCAAAACTACATCCGCCCGGAAGGTACATGTGGATATCCTGCGACTGACGAACGCGCTTTTGTGCGACGGTCACGGCAATGTCCATGACATGCTGGATAACGAGGACTGGGGCCCCTTGCTCGATGTAGCTGCCGCGTGTAGTAAATTGCCACACGAAGGAGTCGAAACGCGCATCATGGATGACTCGGTGACGAAGGACAAGGCTGCGGAGTTGAAGAGACTGGTGGCGCGGATTGAGGAGATTCTCGAGAAACAATCCAGCACCTTATTCCAAAGACACGACTGCATCTACTTCTTCGCTAAGATCCATCGCGAGCTTCCCGACTCTGCAGCCATGCTAGTTCTAAACTACGCCAAAGAATTGAGGTGTTGCTTCCCTTCAGATCCGGATTGGGACTCGAACTTGGACTTGGTTCTAGATGCATTCTTCGCCAACAGGGATCGAACGACGGAGGTCCGCTTGAAGGCGCTGCAAATTGTCACCGAAGTCTATGACATGATTGAGCTCATGAATGATCGGATTGAGCCTGACTTCGTGCCAGACTTGATGAAAAGATTGCTTACGGACGTGGCGGACGAAACGGATATCCTGTTGCTCAAAGAACTCGTCTCGTTCTCTGCTGCTATCGCCAGCACCGCGGACCTGCCGTTATTCTACTACATAGTCGACACGCTTCACGATATCGTGGGCAGGGACGGGTTACAGCCCACCCGATCCTTATCGCTTCCGCACGGCAACGAGGTACAGACATCGTCCGAAGATGCGAATCAAGCAGAGAAGCAGACACCCTCAAATGTTGTCACGAGGGGTTACGTTCAGATCTTCATGCGCGTGATGAATTACGATGTCACCAAAGCAAACCGACTATTTCACTTGTTGGTATCGATCGTTAGGTCCGAGCGCAGTGATGCTGATGCCCGCCTAACCGCAATGAAGTTACTCTTCCGTCTACGAGCTGACTGGGCCAATCGCATTTATATAATTCCTGACACCGAATCGACTGGTCTGGCATCTCTGCTGCATCGCACTGGAGCCTCACTGGCCCGGAAGCATGCTGAAGAAGCAGCTAGCTCGAGTCGATTCTCTAGAACCGAGGCTGGAAGCGCGACCCGGACGTCTCGTGGTGTATCCTTCAGCCAAAGTCAACCGCAAGATCGGGGATTCATAATGCGACCAGTTAGCAGCGCAAAGGCAGCTCTGGCGAGACGGCATTTATGGACATTGGACGATTCAGAACATCTTCCGGAGGCTGCGTCGCAGGCAGCAAGCCTGGTCCTACGCTCCAGTGCCTCTAAATCTCAATCCGATGGGTCGGCTGAAGGCACCACGTTGGAGATCGGGTTATGGCTCGAGACCGTCTTGAATTTACTTCAGCAAGGCTGTGATTGGGAGATCTACAGTTTCGTGTTAGTCCACCTACCTTCGCAGCTTAGCAATCACGCCATCTTCAAGGGTGCGGTACCGCAGCTGCAGGAGCTTCGACGAACGGTCTGTGAGCAGATTAACAAGAATGCCTTCCAAGAACCCCCAACTGCCTACGGGTTGCGTCTGGCGGACGTGGCCATCTGCTTGTTTCACACCCTGACAATGATTCTGAGTTACCATAAACATTTCCAGAAGGCGGAGGAAGATGAGATTGTTCGCACTTTTGTGCAGGGTATAGCAACATGGGAGCGAAGCGCAAAGTGTTGCATACACGCTCTTTCCATCTGTTGTCACGAACTGCCCACGTCGACCAGCAAAGTTCTGGTGACAATCTTGCAAAGGATGGCCCAAATTATTACGCAGCCTCAAGTCGCCATGCATATCCTGGAGTTCCTGGCCTGTCTCTATCGTATCCCTTCTCTATACGTCAACTTTCGAGAAGAGGAATATAAGATCGTGTTTGGAATCTGCTTCCGCTATGTGCAGTATGTTAGGGACAAGAAGCAGCATTCCAAGACGAGCTACATCAGCGACTCGTCAGCTACCCCGCCGTCCACGGCCACTACTTCGGACAGCCAGTCACGCCCAAACGCATCAGATGATCTACCCCAGTACGTCTATGCGCTCGCCTTCCAAGTTATCACGTACTGGTTCCTCGCGTTAAAACTCCAGGACCGCGCGAACCTCGTTGGCTGGATCGCAAAGAACCTTTTCAGTGATGTCGATGGATCTCAGTACTCCGACGACCAAGCCCAGATCACGATCGACTTCATGCAGAGAGCTACGTACGCGGATGTTGACGAGTCTGAAGCGGACCCCCTCTTCACGCCAGAGAGGTTCGGTGAGATCCAGAAAAAGAGGTGGTTGATTGGGAACAGCATCGTGACCATCGAGCAAGCTACCAGTACAGGGTGGGCTCAAATTACTAAACGTCATCCTTCCGGGACTTCATCGTACATCATACGGGAAAATTTCAGGCCGACACCACCCCATCAGCGAAATCCCGGGGACGCCGTAAGGGAAGCGAACATGGTGTCGAGTAACAGCGTACTACCGAATCACTTACTCGTGCTGTTACTAGCTTCGATACCTCAGGGCGCCGACCACGGGCGGCCTATACCACTGCCGCTCGACGACTCCATTGATAGGGCGGTGAGGCTATTTGACCGTATTCAAACGGTCGACGGCCACAAGGTCGGTGTGATTTACGTTGGAGAAGGCCAGACCAAGGAGGTCGAGATCCTTGCCAATGTATCCGGCAGTGGCGATTATGTCAAGTTTCTCAATGGTCTTGGTACTTTGACAAAGCTCAACGGAGCCAAATTTAACACTCAGGGTCTCGATCGAGCATACGACACCGACGGTCAATATACTTTCTGCTGGAGAGACAGGCTGACTGAGATTGTCTTCCACGTCACGACCCAGATGCCTACCAATCTGGACCAGGACCCACAGTGTATCTTGAAGAAGCGACATATCGGCAACGACTTCGTCAACATCATCTTCAACGATTCCGGTTTGCCGTTCGGGTTCGATACCTTCCCTTCAGAGTTCAACTACGTCAACATCGTCATCACTCCCGAATCGCGCGCTTCGTTTGTCGCTACTAGGCACAGGACACCGAACGATGTTGATGAGCCGTTCTACAAGGTTCAGATGATGAGCAAGCCGGGATTTCCTGAGATCTCGCCGGCCTCTGAGACGAAGATAGTTAGCTTGAAGGCCTTGCCCGACTTTATTCGGCTCCTTGCGCTCAATGCGTCGGTATTCTGCCTCGTGTGGGCTAACCGCGCCGGCGGGGAGTATATGTCGCCGTGGCGCAGTCGTCTTAGGGAGATCTATCGCCTGCGGGAGAAGTACGGGCTAAAGGCAATTTCGCACGGACCTAGTCCCTTACTTCCAGGGACGGCTCTAGCCCAAGGCAACTCCGCGACCGGCACAGCTTCAGCTCAACATGAAACAGCCAAGACTGGCAACGCTGTTCGTGACAGCTTCAGCAGCTTAAGACGATCTTCTGTTGCCACGTTCTTCTCCTCTAGCGCAAGCGAACTAAATTCGCATCGCTCATCGATGGTATCCGCCTCGACGGCGGATCCTACGGAAGTCGCATCGCCCAACGGTGCCGAGTCCTTGGTCGAGAGTGTGGACTTCTCGAAGTGGGCATAAGTGGCTCACCGGGCCGCTCAAATGAAACGCCACCTGGGCATTGGGAGAGATGAATTCGCTGTGTATATGAATATGTGCGGGTGTTTTCGGGCGTCCAAAAAGAATAAAAGGGGTTGCGTGGAGTCCGGATTTGGAGCATACCACTGAAGGTCTTACAGTGAATAATTTTCGGCCTTATGCCGCTGTATATAAGATATCAATTAGTTTATCTGCGTAGCTGTTTTTAACTCCCCTCTTAAAGATTAAGCCAAGATCGCGAATATGAAATCGGATAACGAGGATAGGCCGAAGGATATTATTTGATCGCTGAGTAACGAATAACAAAGCTTATGATTATTCGCTTGATAAAGGAGACTTCGTCCGGGATATAAATGGCAGCCACGAGATAGATATACCTAGATGGCCAGAAGTGACTCGACTATCATTGTCAGTGCCTGCTAACTCTACATTCCTTTGCCAACCTATTCGTATCTTCTCATCCACGGTCTGTGTTTACCGAGATTGCGCCCCAGTAAACCAACACTGATGCAAGTCGGCGAATGGTGCATGTTAGGCATGGAAACTGGTCGCTGACAGCATCGGCCCTGGGGATTCAAGCGATAAGAAGCTTGTAGGGACTGTCTGCTTCACCAGAATGCCATAGCCCAGCTCTAGCTGGTCCCTTATTAGGGTTCATAGCAGCAGCAACTTAGCCACGCGAAGGCCGGCGGCCAGAAGCAGCGCAGACACCTCTATCCAACCCTCTCTCCCCTCACTCCTTCGGGTTTGGACCCCACGTCGTCTTCTTGTTTTCGGTACCACCGCCGTCATCCGGTGCGATTGCTTGGGCCAGTCGTTTCCCGGGGAGGATGACCCGCATATTTCCGATCTCGTACATGCTCGGGGGCTACAGGAGGATCGCGCACAGAAGAGAGAAGCGAAAGAGTTTGCGGCACGACGCGGCACGGCACGGGCTCCTTAGCTTCGACTTCGGGTCTGGTGACCGACCGCGCTTGCAGATCGCATGCCTTCCGCCGCCAATGGGGGCCGCCCCCGGCGTTCTGCATGCCTCGGCTATGCTATGCGGTGCAGCAGAAGTTCCTTGCTTGCTTGCATACCCCCAGTGCACCGAATTCCGTTAATTTTATTTCCTCTTCTAGTGGGGGAACTGAGAGAGGAACAGAGGAAATGGGAAATTTCCGCTTCCCGACCTATCCGTTTATGTCTAGCTAGTGTTCGCACGACAATGGCAATAAGCAGAACGGACGGATATAAGGGGTGGTGAGATTTTAAGCACGGGGGAGATAACCATGGCCGCGGGTCACGACAGCCGGGTTCTGTTCGATTGCCTTCCTCATCCTCCTCTTTTCTTTTCACGCGCGTCGCAGGTTCATATTTCCGGAAGGGGTGGTCATCATGTGGTGCGCGCGCCGGAGAAGGTGATCTCGCGTGCATTTAATGCATGCGCCGTTTGCGGAAGATGCCCATGGCTAGGGGAGAAGGAGACAAGTATGCCTGTCTAAGTATGTATGTAAGTAACGCGTGTACTGTTGGTAAGTGAGTACGTATGAATTTGTGTGCCGTGCTGAGCCGCGCCGGCCCCCACGGCATCAGCCTCGGTTAACTTTCCACCGCCGGGCGCCCCGGGGAAACGGCCTCGCCGGGAAGGTACTTGATCAATGTCGGGTAAGTCCGTCAAAGCCCATTTCGACGCGATGTCTGGGAACATCCGTATTCGAATATGGAAGGTGCGCAGGCAGGTAGGTAATCGCCGGCCGAATGTAGTGGCTATTTCCTCGGTATGGTTGCCCCCCTCTCGCTCACAGGGCGATAAGGAACCACATACACAAATTTGAAAAGGGGGGTCGATGCCCATGCGATTTTACGGACATGCCACATGGGGTAGGACGATTCGACACCTCATGTCGTACGTGGGTAGCCGTCTTCCTTCTATTTCCGGAGGCTTCGCGGGTTTGTAGCTTAAATTTCGAGATCCCTAGCAAAGAGGGCGTGAGTGAATAAGCCGCAGCATTAGCGCAAGCGCGCAGGGAGAAATTGGGGGAGCTGTCTACGAAGTTCAAAACTGCTTTTTCCGTCTCCTCTTTTGATACGCGTAGATGCGTGCCGCGTAGCCGTGTGTTACACCGATGCGGAGGTCAGCAATCCTACGACTCGGCGGCCTCTGTTGTCCGATCTATCGTTGGTATTTTTCTGGCTACTGTCTAGTCTAGGGGGGCTCGCGCATTTGATCGCAACTAGATCCTGCTCGTGCCCGTGGTGAGTGGGAGACCATACAACGCCGTCGTGGGTTCCCCGCGTGGGTTCTGTGTAACAAATTTCCATGTTCTTGTTTATCGTGGTTACACTGTCTACCTGTGGTAGCACGCATGCATCCACTGAACCTTTTTTAACTAGTTGACCCAGGTTCTTCGAGTGAACGGCTCGCCCCTGGACATGCGCGCCGGGCCAGCGGCACGTCTCGTGAAAGGTGACGACCATGCGGGGAGCTTATACAGAGCCGCAAATGGGCGGACTAAGATGGACAAACTTGTGCTTCCCAATACTGTCAGGGACTGGGGTGGCACGGGGGCTAGAACACGGCAAAAGATTCACAAAAGGGTTGCACGACGTTCTTACGCCTAGGAGGGTTAGCCGTTTTGGGTTGTCGCCCTGCGACTGACAAACTCGTTTAGTTCCAGGGGTCGGCTATTTGCTCGTGGGCCCTCCGCATGACAACAATACAGTTATACTCAGTATTTGCATTTCTGGAAGAGATGTCGGGCTCGGTCGCAGGCAGTTTAAGCCGTTTGGCACACAGCATGAAAAGACGTTCTTGAGTTTTCATTGGCCTCCTGAAGGCTGATAAAGTCTTTACCAGCCACTTAGGCTTGGCTGTTCCTAGTTGAGGGTTCTAGATGTCGTCGAATAAGGGGCCTGTTTGACGGCGTATCAATTCAACCTTCCGCATATTCGCATACATTTTTTTAACACAACTCCATAACCTTCCACCGAGACCGTCTGATATTAGCGGTGGCCGTCTCGTGGCATGCACGGCCACTCTCTCGACGGCCAAAAGCCACCCGGCACTGTTTCGCGTCGTCAGCAACCAACATTAAGAATGCTGGACCTTGATGATAGATCTCGCTGCATTCTCCTTTCGCCGCCACATCAGGCTGGGTTCCTGGAATAATGGATTGGTATGGATTGCCGGCAACGTCTCCTGGTGACATGACGCCCTTAGTTGCCAGTTAGTTATATGCCATGACCCTAGCTGAATCCACAACAAGCGACAAATTATGTAGTCTTAATTGTGCGCAGTCGGCGGCCATCTTGAACTACCCCAGGTTGCATCAGCCCTCGATAGGTAACGTCAACCTTGAATCCGAAGTCAAGAGTAGCGGAGTATCCCATCACCCAGGGACCACCTCCCAAGTAGCACCTCCTGGAGCAGCGCTTCCTTCGTATGCGCTAGCTGACAAGGAATATAATCCCCGCTAACGTGTGCAGGATTATACACACCGCGGAGGATCTACGGCCACGGCTTGCTGGTTGACTCGGCGTAAGCCGGGAGGCATGAGGGTGGATGAAGCTGTAGCGAGACTATGGCTCACACCTTCCGCCACAGGTCCCGATATCGCGCCCATTTGTGAAACCCTGGTGATGCCTCACGTTAACCTCTGGTCTAGGCATCTATACAACTGAGCTTACCGATCGACAGAAACCCGTCGTGGCCGCCTTTCACGGCATCAAGAAAGAGTTGGTTCATTCCTTGCCTCTTCAGCACCGTCACACAGGCGTCGAGTAGGCCGATCATCACGGTATCCTTGCTATTGGTCATGACAAGCTCATCATCTGTGGTAGGCTTAGCATTTCCTCCTGCAGAGAGCGTAGTTCGTAGACCACCCACCTGTGATGCAAATGCAGGTAACGCCCCCAACATCCGCTCCGACTGTCCGTGCCCAGGGCAGGTTCTGCGCAGCAGGACTCCCATCGCTAGGGGTGTAAATCATAGCAGTAGCAATGATGGTAGAACCTTGCAAACCCAGTATAATATCGCCGAAACGACCATCCTGCGCGACGTTCGTATACTGGTCATACCAGCCCATATTGTCTTTGCGAGACGACTCCTTTTCTACGAAGTCGATTATCGGATTGAAGTCGTCGAAAGTCGCCTGTCGAAAACCCAACCCGGAGGATACTGCAGAATAGCCGCTCGGCCAGTCTTCCATCTTTAGGAGGAGGTCGCATACCTCCTGACCGCGGCCCGGACCCTGGCAATCCATCTGCCATCCACGCCTCTCGAACCATTCCATCGAAGCGGACTCTGCAGGGATCCCATAAAGAAGCCGAGGGAACGTAGAGCCGAGTTGAATTCGGTCCACTCCACGAATTCTCTGTAGTTGACGGAGCGCATGCTCATAAAGGCTCAATCCAATACCTCTCCTCCTATAATACGGTTTCACAAGGATCATGGCTAATGACCCTATGAGTCGTTCGCCAGCCTGGTCGACGAACGTAGTGTATGTGGCGCAAAATCCAATGATCTCGCGACTTTCGGGGGCTTGGACAATGAAGTGCATTGCATAACCGTCTCGCTGGAGCAATGACTGCAACCCAAACTTGTCTAGACGGAATTGATCAGGGAGGCACTGATTCCAAAGTTCCTGAACCGGGGTAACATCGTTCCTCGTACTGTCCCATACTTGCGGGGGCCAGAACCTGGGCGTTTCCACGATCTTCTCGACATCTCCGACATTGGTGTCGGGGGGCGCAGCATCGCCGAAAAGAAGCGCCGCCGCAAGTCGTAGTTGGGACGGTGAGTAGTCAGGCACTTCTAGTATTGTAGTGGAATCCGCCTCTAGCAGGCCTAGGTCTCGTACGCTTCGGCACGCCACGAGGATCTGTGGACGCTGTTCTCCAATGCTACGGGCTATTCCGGCCATCTCAATTTGAGAAGGCTGTCCGAGAACGGGGAGCCCGGATATAACGAAGATGACTGCTTTTGCTCGCTTGATGAATCCGACGTGGGTACTCGTGATGCCATTTCGGGAGGTATACGGGACATGGCGGATCCAGGGATGCCTCTCAGCGAGGGCTCTACCGAGAGGCTCAAAAGGATCGCGATCACTCCTAGCCTCTTGTTGCATCGGAGGCACGACGGGGGTCAGAAGTACCACAACGTCGCCGTCATTTAGAATTCTGGTTAGGGGAATGCATGATTGGCGGTCTCTCACAATGGCCACTTTAGACTTCTGATAACCCCCATAGGGTCCGGAGGTGCCTGCGCCTTGACCCGGTACCATTGCTAAGAAGATGGTCGGCCGCGGCGGAAACTGTGTTGGCCACGAATTTACCTTTTTAAATAGCGTTGTCTGTCTTGCATGTTAGTATCGAGGTGAAACCCAGGTTTAGTAATCACACCACTTGAGGGTCAGCAATCCCCAGATCACTCACCCAATCTCGTCACCAACTCCTAAAACCCTATGACATAAGCATGATTCGACGCCTCCTACACGATTTCTATTAGACACTTCTGGGAGTGAGGATGAGTAATCGTATCCACCTGGCCTTAAAAGTTACTAGGAAGTCGACGGCCAAATTGGTTACAGCAGGACGGCGTTGTAGCTCTTCGGGGTGCTGCTGCTTCTGCGACCACTGACAAAGCCCGAATTCAGTCGGCGGTCATTCCATCGCTTGTCCACGAGTCGTGGACGGCTTGCAGGGTTTCTTGTCGTTTTGAGGACCTTTGACGGATTGCCTTAACCCAATTGAGTTGACCGCGCTGCCAAGGATGGGAGGGAACTCCCGTTAGCGATTTGACGCGACGGTACCACGCACACCATTCGACGAAAAGTTCCGCACTAACGGTGCCAGTGGCTTTGACCCATTAAGAACACAGGGCTGGAAGCAAGCGCGAGTGCCGTGGTTATGTAGCAGTACGAAGCGACGAGGGAGTTGAGCTCGCCTATGCCAAACATCAGTTGTGGCTTGGGGTGGATGGCGATCGTTTCCTAAGTTCCGCACCCAACCGTTAGTGCAGCGATAATGCTCAACAGTGCTCCTTTCCCGTGTTAACGTGATAATGGCGAAGGTGAGTGCAACGCTGCGAGACATATATAAAGAGTTGGTGTTTGAAATGGGGTGTGTGCCAGGCCGGGGGGTTGTCTCTTATAAATCTTGCAAACCAAATTGGGAATGTAGGACCAAGCACAGGTCTATCTCAAATTCGTCCTAGAAGGCGGCGAGGGAAGGCTAGAAGGCAACAAGGACGTACATGCCTCGATGCACCCCATTTGCTTCGTTGCAACTCCGTATTCATAATATGGACGCTCTGCAAATTGGCCGGCGCGCTTCTACTGGAGCTTTTCGAACAGACGGAGTGCGGGGTCCCAGGTCATTGCAATTGGTCAACCAAGGGCACGCATCTCGTTACCCATTCATTTTTGTTCATGAATAGTTGCTCCAGGCATACATCGACTCGGCCGTGACATTGTAGGGCGGGTCAGCGACTCAAATAGGAGCCTAGGCCGCGTGGCGTAAATTTTTGGTTTTTTTCCTTTGGTTTTTTGGTTCGAAAAGCTGAGCTTCACCTTAGCCGAGCGGTCGTTCTCCCGAATAGGGCCGGTGCTGGGTTCTAACGTCCGATAGTAAGCAAGCAGGAACGCTCGCAGGCGTCTGATGCTGAGGCGAGGATATCAGGTAAGGACCTGGCTCTAATGCGCACGTCTAGGTACTTACACCCTCTCATGCAATAACGTTACACAAGCCGCAGATAACCAAGGCGGTGTATATGTACGCTGATGAGAATAATGGACTGGCCAAGAATACCAAGGTTCTTTCCCCCGAAGACCGCGCCAGCAGTACCCAACGGTGATACGTATAGGCTATCCAGGATGCTGCAATATTTTAGTATTCTATAGCTTCGTCGGCGATGCTGTTCAGCTGTCACTGGGCACAGCAGATCCAGGCGTAGCCGTGCCTCTTTGCGATTCGAGTCGGACGGGCAGGTCGAATATCGTATGCGGCAGACAGCCCATTGACTACGGCCAGAGGCTACCAGACATCTAGGCTTCTTTATCCCATGACGGTTGTCTCACCTGAGCTAGACTTCTGCCTGTGGTACCGTAATTAGGTAGCACAATCCTTTGGTGGTTACTTCGGTGGTTGAGTCGACCGAGGTGCTGCAATAGGATTGGCCTAAAAGCGTAACGGCATGCCCCTCATGTGGACCGACGCTGATAAACGCCTGTTTCTGTGGTACCACCCTGCAGAGAGTGGACTGGCGTCCAAGCGAGCATTCTGCTTTCATGGTGCACAATAGCTATAGCCAGAATCCGGCAGGAGGTCTGGGTCGCGGAGGTGATCCGTGGAGTTCTGAGGAGGTAGGACAACGGCTTCAGTTGCTAGGATCTTTAGTTCAGCTACGGGTCAGGCCGATACTAGCAGATATGAAGGAAGTGCAGGGCCAGATCAGGATCGCGGCTACCGTAAGCCGGCACTGGCGCTGACGCAGGGAACAATTAAAGCAGGAAGCGAAACTTCCGGGTACGCTTATTATCGGTGGCGAGCGCGAAGGATTGAATAATATGCAGAATGATGGAATCTTCCTTCGGTAGGCAAGGTTACATCTTGCAGCTAAGCAAGCTGCACCGAGCTGCCGAGGTAGCTATGTAGGGCAGCATTAAAAGGCTGAAGGCTTGGGTCGGGCGGTAATATACGCAATCATGATGAGATGTGACGAACGTTGCAATGCGAAGGTGGGACCCTCAGCAGCAAAGCGTACAATTACCTACGAAGTAGGTACTCATTTGGGAAGCGCTAATCGGATAATGATTAAAGCGAATGATAACGCGATAATCGGGGGCCGTCGGTTATCACTAATAACTATACATGTACAAATCCTAGCTGTGTCTCAGGCGTTCCTGGAGGACTAAAGGGGATTGGACACCACCTACTGAGTGTACCCATTGCTTTTATCACTATGCCCATCGTGGCGAAGATTTCGATACGGATAAGAGAGAGGTACACTAGGTAGAACAAAGTTATGTGCGCAACGTGTACGTGCAGTTCACTGCTTTTAGGATCGTGCTACGGGTGAAAGATCAAAAACCTCCCGCTAAGACCCTGAACCCCATGGAGGTCGGCTAAATCCGAGTTTCAAACATACAGTACCTACCTTACTAGGCAATTCCGAGCTAACTCCAACCTCCGTTTAGCGCTGCGGTAAACACGGGTCGCTTATTCCACGGCCCCAGGCCTGTAACCTCATTCGCGGCCTGCGCATCAACCTGCTCTCGAACGCTTGACGCGGACATTACACAGCGCTTATCATCGCCACTCATATGTGATTGGACATCCTGAGGATTCACAGAGTTGGTCCGCACATCTTGCTAAGGAATTATATGCAATTGATCACGTGCCGGGGTTGTTTCCACCCTCACAAGTCAGTTCGTCTTATCTGAGCCCAGCATGTCGCCACGACAAGCCGAGCCTGATGAGTCTCAAGAAGCGGCCGAGTTCCAAAGAACACTGTCGAAAATCATACAAGGTAAGCATTCTCCCTTATGGGCGCATAGCACATGCCTCCCAGACCGACTGACAGTCTCAATAGCTTCAACATTAACTGCAAAACGCAGGGAAAGCAGCATCAAGCCCGATGTCGATACATTAAATTCTCTGTCATACGACAGAGGGATATTACCAGCTGAATTGAATGATCTCATCGATTTGGTTACAACCCCAAACCATCTCGATCAGGCTAGCCTGGCCAGCATCGTCAGGAATCTCTATCCGGCAAGTACCGTCAGCGACAATGTCGTCACTAAGGTGGTTGGCTCTATCGGCCATGGCAGGTCCAAGCCGCCTCTGGCCATTCAGGGGGCATTGTTGAGATGGCTAGTCATGATCTACCATATCATGCAAAGCCAAGGCGCCTTGGCTCGAGGATATTCGGTCTTGTTTAGTCTGCTGGATACGGCAGCAATTCGGTAGGCCACTTCAATGAAACAGACCGGCCATCACCACTAACCCCGATAGGCCGCAGCTATGCCATCTACTTGCCCTCATCACCAGGCGCAAACACGTAAAGCCGTATAGAATACAGAGCTTGTGAGTGGCCGATTCTAGTGAACACACTGCGCGTAAGACTCATACTGATATATTCCAGGCTATCTCTCGCACGGCAAACAGGAAATGACCCCGCGCTGACGGGCTTGCTTCGCGTTTTTAAAGATTACTATCCGGAGATCATCGTGGGAGAGGCGACACGAGGCAAAGCATCCTCTTTCAACGTATGCCCCTGAAATAGAAACCCCCGAGGCGGAATCAAGCTCATACTTGTAGTACCCGAATCCTGAGTGGCGGGAGAGGCTTGACGCTATCCAACAAGCCCATGCTGAGCGCGCCGTTTCGAGATCTCAAAGGCCATTGAACTCCTTCCGAGTTGCGCGTCATCATAATGGAAGGCGAGGCAATAATGGTGCTGTAGTTCCGGAAGTGCATACGTCGCATGTTGCTGAAGTCAGTGGCGCTCCATTATCCGCTTTGGTACCGCCGCTAACTGCTCCACAGAGCTCCGTTTCCCTTGAGGAAATCGAAAATGCCGACAGCTTTGTTAAAGCGCTTGAAACGATCGAACTACCGAACCAGCTTATAGCAGTCGTCGGAGATCCCCTTCTTCAAAAGCTCTTACTTCTGAAACCGGATGCTGAGGCTAATCAACGTGTCAATAACTGGCTATCATCATACGCACATGATATGATTAGTGGGGACTCGGATGCTAATCCCTTAGACATTCTTCCGACACTTCGGGATTACGTCTCGAGCACAAAGGTGCGCATGGAGCTTGCCCAGAACCAGGCTCCTGGCTAACGCAGCCCCTTTACAGAGTTTCCCTCCGATGTTTTCTGCCCTCTTCAGCGAATATCTGAAAACTTGGGATGGCCGGGGTGGAAGAGAATTGGTACTTGAAGTCTTATCCTACATCCCTATGTTAGAGTTCGGAGGTCAGCATCCCCTCTTATCCCAAGTGATTCAGGGCTAATGAGACCAAGAGCTCTACAATATGCTTCTTCAGCCTCTCGAAGCAAGGGTCCTCGATGACACGGCAGCATCTCTAGCAGATATCCTCCAGTTCTATACGGCACTACTTCGGCGTTGGACAGTGACGTTGGCATCCGTTGACCAGTTATCGGTACGGGCATCTTCAGCAACCGCTGGTTTGATCACGCATGTGAACAGCCTCTGCCTAACGCTTCTCCAAACGTCTTCTAGCATATCCACCCAATCGATGGTACTAGACTTCTACGAACAAGGCGCTTTGTTAATGTCGGGTCGCTGCAATTCATTCCGCACTCGAGTCGTCATTCCACCTTCCCCATTAGCATACATGCTCTACTTCACCCCCTCCCCGACGACCGTGTCTCGTCTGTGTGGCCTACTTGCGAAGTACAAACAAGGTCTTCAGAAGGCCATGGCTACCTCGCGCTCTGACTACACACCGGAATACGTCAACGAGTTTAACGGGTTTCTAATGGATATCTGCAACTGCCTGTGGCGGTCAAGGGCATTCAACACCAAAGATGACAATTCGCACGGTTGTCTTATCCATAAACATATCGCTGAAGATCTGTCACTTTATGTCAAGGGTCTTGACACTGGCGCCTCTCTAGCGTCGCTGTTCTCGCTATCGCATTCACCGGTCTTGGGCTTATTGTCGATCTCCTATTTCCGCGGCTTGGAAGACGCGAAGCTAGAAAAGGGCACAGATGAGCTCGGCGCTAGGCATGCCGGGCCTGTGACCCGGGCCACGCTCGCTTCACTGGCAGAGGATGGTGGTTTGAGGCTGACTTGGGACGAATACCGACTGGGGGTGCTGACATACCTCGATCAGAACGGCATGGGTGGCGTCGGACAGCTGATGTATAACACCATGACGACCTTAATGAAGAAGGGTTGAACGCCTCGTCAGAAGTTGGCCTCTTGTACAGGGATTCTCATTTATGCGTTGATATTCTCAAGCGGGCCGCAGAGCGCAAGTTGTCTTACTGGCTATAGCGTTAGCAGTTGGGGCAATCCAAGCACAATTAATCATGCATAATTATAGCATTACGCATGACATACTTCGTCTTAAACCCCATCCCTGTTTTGCCACCATTCTATCCTCTGTTGAAAGGGTATCTCTAAGTAGGTTAAACCGTATTGCAACGCTTTCTCGAGCCGTATGGTCCCCATCGCATTGCAGTTCCCGCCTTAAACCAAATCCAAACGCCTTCGTGTGCTCGTTGAATACTCTTCTCGTAGAGGTATGTCGTTGAAGAGGCTTCCTCTAAATGCAGTTAAATGAATCCCTGGCGTCCTTATGCCCTTATCCGCCCAGGAATGTATCCCGCCGAAGTCTACTAATCACCTCAATTCCTCGCGTCCGCATTCTCCAGACCGTAACCCCCAAGGCCGCCCGTCGAGTACGTCAGCCCCTCGGTGCCCATCGTCCCCTGGTTCCTGGGGCCGCGGTCCTTCAGGTCTGCCCTCAGCCAGCCGAGCACCAGCTCGCCGAGACGGCTGTTCCCGGTGCTCCGCAGGGCGGCGTTGTCGTTTAAAAAGTCGTCGGCGGTGCCCCACTCGCGCACGCGGCCCATGTGCATGTGCACGAGGTGGGTGGGCCAGCCGGCGAGGTTGTCGAGGATGTGGGTTGCGTAGACGATGGTGCAGGCGCGGGTCTCGGTCTCGCGCTTGAGCCAGGCGAGGAACTCGGCGCGGCTGAGCACGTCGAGGTCGACGGTGATCTCGTCGAGCAGCAGCACGGTCCAGGGGCGCACGAGGCCCATGGCCAGCTGCACGCGCCGCCGCTCGCCGTCGCTGACGGCGTGCATGCGCCACCCGACGTCGATGTCGAGCACGCCGACGAGCTCGTCCCGCCGGGCCGGGTACGCGTCCCCGCCTACCGACCGCAGCAGCTCCGCAACCCCGACGTCCGTCCGCACGATCGGATTCAGCACCCACTCTAGCCCTAGGTACGTCACCCCCTCCAGCCCCTCCTTGAACGGGTCCGCCCCCGACACGCTGATGCTGCCCGCCGGCGCCAGGCGCTTACCCGCCAGCAGCCGCAGCAGCGTGGTCTTGCCCGCGCCGTTGGCCCCAATCAGCAGCGTGCGGCTCCGCGGCGGCAGGGACAAGGTTACGTCAGATAGGCCTGTGGCGTAGCCTGAAAACGTGTAGGATAGGTTGTAGGTGCTGACCTCTGGGGCTTTGGGGGTTGCCATCTTGAAATTTCTGCTTTGATAATAATCCAGGTAAGATGAGAGATCTAACGGAAGATTAGTGGTGACCAAGGTCCAAGCCCAGGTTATCGAGAATTGTTGCACATTCAAATACTACTCGGCACAGTGGATAATGCCATTCGCTACTCATCCGCTAGTGTACAGTACAAGTGGTGTTAGCACGGTATAACTATACTGTCACGGCGGAAACCGTTGGAGATAAGGTCGCAGGGCCCGTCACCATCTGAAGCCCCTATTCGTACTCATGTTCGCCATAACGGCGTCGCTTCGCGTGAGCTTCGCCTGATAGTCACTTTCCCTAAGACAGAGAGATAGAGGATCCGCGTACATCCGTAGGTAAAGAAGACCATTCTAGAAAAGGGAACCCCAAACCGGTCAGCGTTTCCACACTTCTAACGTTGATATGTAACCGCCAAGTTACTGAGTACATTCCACCTGCGTACCAGCTACTATGCAAACACAACTAACATCTGTAAGGGGTGAATCTTTAACCTAATGAAGCTATTGACCAAGTGTTACGTTGTCTAGGACTTGTCGAATATGCCGGTTTCCCTCGTGGTATGTAAAGGAATGAGAGTAGTTACAGCCGTGCAACGTCCGTGACCTCATCTCACCAAGCAATTGACATCGGATGAATACAACTACCTAACCCCAGACCCATGGGTGGCTGTAGCCTCGACGAGTAGGGGGTTTCTCACACTACGAAGGGTTTATAGCGACTGCTAGTCAGGTTAACGTGAGACTTACGTCCCCCTTGACTTGAGGAACTAGTCTCTTTGCTCTCTATCCCCTGTTCCGAGGATTGGAAACGCACATCGCCTTGTCTGGCCGCGTGGTGGCCTGTTCTTTCATGTCGCGCCATACGGCCGTCGGGTCGTAACCGGGCGCAAATTCGATGTCATAATCCCGAAGCAGATCCCCGCCACGTAACGAAGTTCAGTGTAGGGTCTTCCCAGTGCATTAGGAGGGCCGACTGAGAAGGGCATGAAGGCGCGTCTATCCCGTACGAGCTCCGACCGTGAATGGCATTGTTCGGGAATGAAGTCGTCTGGGCCTGGAGATGCGATTCCATTTAGGGAGGAGGTTAATAGTGTTGGTGCCAACGCAGAACCATTATAGGGTACCCAGGTCGTAAGGGCGCAGTGAGCCGTCATTCGTGCGGTGCAGGGAGGGCCAAGGGTATGTTCCTATGAACAAGCTGTAAATTAGCTCACATCGCATCATGGCATATTTAGGCGCCGAAACCTTCGACAACGGAGGAATCAGGACACTCTAGAATATCAACCCGTCGGGGCCGGCTATCTTTGCGGTCCCAGTCATATCAGCAGGCGGTACAAGGCGGATCGCCTCGTTGGTGAATGCATTGAGATCGGGGAGGCTAGCAAGAGTGGCGGCATCTCTCGCATCCACGTTTCGAGTCTCGGAGCGTGAGCTTGTGACGCCCTTCCATGAAATATTTCGCTACGTCCAATTTCTCTTTATCCTCTCCTCGCTACGCCAAAGGGACAGTAAGCCATCTGGTCATTGGTCGCACAACTAATAGTTTACTACTTGTCAGGGTTCTGGAGTGCATTCGCGCTGTCGAGATCACTCCAATGTGATCTTTTTTACGGTCCTCGCAGAACATGGTCATGCGAAACCAGTCCCGGACCCTACTATAAAAGGGGGCCAGTAAGAATCCTAATTTCGCAATCCAGATAGCATCGCTGATGGGCCCAACTAGAGCCAAGGCACCGTCCCGATGTTTGATGGCAGGTGCCCATGTTCTGGACCCTGGAAGATTGAAACCGTGACCAAACACCGCACCCCCAATTACGGCGAAGGAAAGCCACGGCATAGCGTCGTCCAGATCGACAGGCTGGGTGCCGTGGGCTCTGATGCAACCCGAAAATAACTGAGCCAACCTTGTGGCTCGCGGATTGAACGCAGTCATAGCTCAGGCCTGCGCCAGTGGACCTGGTGACAATAGAGAGGGAGAAATGAGTGATGCAGAGGTGTGTGTTCGCTGATAGACTCTGCCTTGCGCGTCATAACCGTAGTGTTCCGAGTGGAATCGGCACAATATATTTTGCATGTCATTGCCTGAACCCAGGCCTTGGGGCCTTCAATAGGCCGGTCCCGGTAGCAGTCAGGACAGGCAAAAATTCGCCATATCTACAGACTTTATAAGGTGCAAACCTCAAGAATACTCTTCATCCCAGTACGTATACAGCGAGCCAATAATCCCAAATAGGAATGCCGCGAGGACCGCAAATATTCCCCATTCTTGCTCTGGAGTCTTGTACACGGCAGCGTACAGCACGCTAACCGCGATTGCTGTAGCGAACAAACTTAAAAGTACGCAGAAAATTACCGTCTTTCGTGCGCCTTCGACGATATAAAGGCCCCACCCTGAAACGAAGGTTCCAACCTCGGGGACGTCGTATATGCTTCCATATTTCTTCGGGAAACGCTTGAACCAAATGGATTGGGGATGACGTTGCGGGTTAAAGCAAGCGTCCCGCCGCGCGTGATCGAGATAGTAGTAGAAGTTGTTGAACTTCATCGGGGGTGAAGGGCTCATGGGACATTCATGATATTTATAACGCTTGCTTCTAACCTTTTCGACCGGGGGTACCACGTGGGGCTTTTCATAGATGTCGATTAAATCTGGCTGTCCAGAAGGAAACCCGAACTACGGTTGCAATTAGCAAACGTGGTCTTCAGGGAAGGAAAAGGCAAACTAGATTATGGGCCTGTACTTCACCCAGTGAACATCAATCGGCTTCGTAAAGATCCTTCTTAGCCTGCTTTGTCAGTCCGACCGAGACCTGAGCAAATGATACTCCCGCCATATCTCGTCAAAAGCATCCCATCATTAAAATGGTCCTCCATTTTGATCTCGCACAGATACACCAGACGCCTGCCAGTATTAATGCATAGCTTTATGTAGTTTTGTTTCGGCCACTCATTAGGTTCCTCTGGACCGCCTCAGTTCGAATCTTCGAAATCGCTGAATTGAATACCCCCACAAGACTGGACGCAATCCCGAATATCGTCAGATACGCTGATAAACAGTTTCAGGGGTGATGGGACAAGAGGGGAAAACTGGAAAGAGGGGGAAGAGAGGAAGTGATGTTGGACTTACACATCTCCACTAAATGCGACGATCGCCAGGCTGGAGCCTGGGTCGCATTAGTCGCTGAAGTTGTAATATGCACCATTCCCACCAGCTGGAAACCAAGATAGGCACGGCGTTGACGTCGGCTCCCTTCTCAACGAGCACCTTTACGATCCTTTCGTGTCCTTTGTATAAAGCGGCCTGGAGTGCATTGCCGTAGTGACCACCTTGAGCGTTGACGTCGGCTCCCCTATCAACGAGCACCTTCACGATCTCTTCGTGTCCCTTGTGTGAAGCGGCCTGGAGTGCATTGCCGTACTGACAACCTTGAGCGTTGACGTCGGCTCCCCTATCAACGAGCACCTTCACGATCCTTTCATATCCTTGGTATGAAGCGGCGTAAAGCGCATTACAGTAAAAACGACCTTGAGCGTTGACGTCGGCTCCCTTCTCAACGAGCACCTTTACGATCTCTTCGTATCCGTAATATGAAAAGATCTGGAGCGCATTGCCATACTTACCACCTTAAGCGTTGACATCGGCTCCTTTCTTAACAAGTATCCCTACGATCTCTGTGTATCCTTTAGCCGAAGCGGCCTGAAGCGCATTGCCGTACTCGTCGCCTTGAGCGTTGACGTCGGCTCCCTTCTCAACGAGTATCTTTGCGATCTCTATATGTTCATTAGCTAAAGCGGCCTGGAGCGTATTGCCGTACTCGTCGCCTTGAGCGTTGACGTTAGGCGCCGTCTCAAGCAAAGCCCAGACCAGACTTTGATAACCGCGAAGTAATAATACGTAAAGGAGTCCTGTATCTATATTTCGTTCCAAGTATGAATGCTTGCCAGAAGTGTTAAGGAATGCTTTCCACCACCCAAACCAGTCGTTTCGCATCCGCAACTATTGTACGATAATCTCTCGCATCGCATCTCCTAATAGCGCCTTTTCCGCGTGATCGAATATGTGGCTCGCAGCATACTCCAAAAAGGGGTAGTTGTCGTTTAACGCCTTCATGTCCTTTTTGGTTGTTAATAAGGTATCCACCTGCTCGATATATAACCTGTAACAAGCCCACAACCGGCCGTGGCTGGCGCTAATAGGGTCTGGCTCTAGCGTCTGGTCCAGCGTCTGCAGCTTCTTGTTTCGGAAAAGGAAGTCGTTAACCGACTCATGAATAAATTGCACCGACGCCGCGTTCCCCTTTCGAACCTCGATAAGGCCCTTGGATAAACTTATGATACGTCTCTGGACGTTCTCGCTGGTGAAAATTAATCGTCTCAATGATTCTAGATTCTTTAAAGCCGCCTCTGCCACCGTAGCGACGAGCTCTTCAAGCTTCAGCGGCCGTCGACAAAATAATACCCATTGAAGCATAAGTATCGCCTTGGGCTTATTTAGATCCTTTTTGTTCAGTAAGGTACTAAACACCTCCTCGAGGCCACTTAGCACCTCGTCCAGTCTCTTTTGCATAGCTTTAACATAACCGTTATCGTATTCTTCGTTAAGCATAGTAACGACGAGTATAACCCATAGGAAAACACCAAACGCCTTTTGTCGAATCTAAGTTTCGAACTTACGGCGAATCTTAATATCGATCTTGTTATCCCGTATTAACGTCTCCCTAACATATGTATCTATATCTTTGCTGTGGTTTTTGTTCGTCTCCACGGTCAGCTTAAGGTTCCGCTCCATGCTAATACATGGATAATGGCGGCTGGAAAGGCATATATTAAAAGTAGCACGAGCGTCGAAAGCGTTAATACTCAGCCTCTCGAGAAACCTAACAGCGGCTCGCACGTCTTCCTCGTTACACTCGTTTAGGGCATCAATAAAAAGCAGAAAAGGTTTCGACTGCCATTTCTGAATCTCCGAGAACATAAACTTATTCAGCTGTAACTGCTGCCACTCCCATCCCCATTCCTTATGCTTTTCCTGCTTATCGCGGAAAAGGGGGACGAAATGCTTATACAACGCATCGTCGTCGCGGAGGAGCTGGTATAAAATTAACCGCAGCATACCTAGCGGAATTTTCTCGAAGCTGTCGCCTCGAGCGTTAAAAAAATACGTTACGATCAGGTGGTCGTCAAACACCTTCTGGCAATAATGCAGAGTATGTTTCATCAACGTCGACTTTCCCGCTCCAGGCTTGCCCTTGATCTAGAGCACTCCTTTGTGGGTGGGTAGGTTAATGCGGTCCCGCCACTTCTGGAACTCGGTGGTATGGAACAGCCATTCGCATATGTGTGGATGGGCATGGGCTATATCGTGCTGCCGAGCGTCGATGTTGGGAAAGCAGAGAGAGTGGAGGCAGTCTGTAACTGTCAGTCGTCTGCTTTCCAATGGAATCTCTCGTCAAGGACGTTTCTAGATGGAAGTCTGGAGAGAAACCCGTACTGACCTTTCTTTTCCTTCCGGAGCCTAGCTTCCTCCCGGTCCCTAGCTTCCTCCCGGTCCCTAGCTTCCTCCCGGTCCCTAGCTTCCTTTTCCTCCCGGAGCCTTCTAGCCTCATCGGCCTGCTGGTCTATGAAGGGATTGACTGTTGCTGATTAGCCATTGGCGGCTAGATGTATATTTCGCGGATATTATGGCTCGTACACAAATTGATCATACTATTAATAAATTGCGGGCCTAGGCCGTTGCTGTTGTTTTGAGTCCCGTTGGTATTAACATTCTGAGGGCCGGATCCGGAGCTGCTGATGGAGGCGTTCGAAGGCATGGCTGTTGGTGCGTTCACTAGCCTTGAGCAAGGTTAACGTTCGGGTGGCCGGGTTTACGCAGAATAATTTTGCGGTCTTGACAATGAAGCAAGGCCGGATTCTAACAACAGAGCGATCATCACCAGTGCAAAGCTTTGGACCGGGCAAGCTGGCCCTCAGCTGGCCTCCAGCTCTGAAGAAGGATGGCAACCCCGCAAGAAATAGTGGCGTTCTCTGGGAGGCCTTACTGGGCGACCAAAGAGCCCGCTTCGCTAGTTTTCGTTGACAGCCACGGAAGCCGCCAGCTGCGGCTGATTTTGAATGGTATTTTTCATTGGATACCGATGGATTCGCATAGGGCTTGGCAGCAACCTGTATTTCTTTAGATGGATATGTGAATACCCGGACCTCCCGCAAAGCCTTTGGCCTCTTTTCACGACTCCGGCCTTTTAATTTGATTGAGTGTGGGTTAGATGGTGCAGAGAAGATTTGATTAACATTGCGTTGCCACGGCCAGGCCGCGACCTAGGCGAAGGCATGCTAATATAAGGGTTATAAATGGGTAAAATGTACCCCCGCCAACCGTCTCTGGACCGGATTATTGGGCTTCGGCACTCATCTGAGCCCCGCAGACCAAGGCCCGTCAATTCCCTGCGTGGTACGAAGTACATGGAACTGTTTATCACGACACAGAAAGACGAGACGCGTCGCCAAGTTCCTTTTCTGAGCGGTAACCTGCACATTTACGGCTTGGTACAAGCTCCTAACGCCTGAATCACAAGGCCGGGATAAATCGTTAGATTCGTAGTTATAATAGCACCGCGTCTCCGAGATACGTTATTTCCCTTACAACTAATTTTTCAGTTTTATGTAGTTCTTTTGCTTGCCTGCTTGTTCCTTAGTTAATAAGGCTCGTGGTTAACGTATTTAGCTTTCCTTACTAATTCCGTAATAACATCCGGTATTGCGGTATAGGCGGACACCCCTTTCCAGCCCAACTCCTAAAAGTCGGATATTCCATTTGGGGCGACATGTAGGATTTATGTCGAGAAATTATTCGTATCGTTATAACGAATAAGAATATTTAGGAAAAAGGCACCATGATGACCATTAAATAACTACGTCAGATCTACCAATTTTTAAACTACTACTTATAAGGTCGGTTTGTAATGGGGTACCGATAAGCGCGTCCCAGGTTGGGGTTACGAGAACTAGGGATTGATTGCTTGAAAAACAACTAATTATCTGCGATGTTATTTACAGTTCTAGTAACTCTTTAGTTTAGTGTAAATTACAGCTCGGGGTATTAATTGATTATTGAGGCAAATGGTTGTTATGGGTGATGTGATGGGTATTAAGATGATGCCAGTGTTCAGCGTTACGCAACGGAAGCCCGGGCCGGAGCGTTCTTCGGTTCACGGCTTGTTGCGGTATTGAAGCCATAAAACGTGCCGTTAATGAATTGCTGGCCTGGGCCGTTGCTGTTATTTTAAGTCCCGTTGCCGGTATTAACATTCTAAGGGCCCGACCTAAAGTTGTTGATACCTAAAGCCGGGCTTTTATCTTGTAGCAATAGTGGGATTGTTGATACTTTTTTTATAGCTTCGACCAATGCTTTAAGTTGTAATTCAGCCGTTACCTTTATTTCGTTATCTACCGTCAGTAAGAGCTTTACGTTTTCTATTATGTTTTTTATAAGGGTTTCTATGCGGTTCCCCTTACCCATCTTATGTACGGCCTCGCGATAACGTTTTATTTTTTAAGTAACAACCGATGGTACAACTTTCAGAAATAACCTTTGTAAGCAAGTAATCTTATTATTGCAATCCGCCACCCTGGGCTTTATTTCTTGGCAAATGTTGTTATTTTTCCCTGCCTCGATCTGTTTCTGGGCAGCTTCGAGAGCGTCGCAGATAACCTTTAGATATTTGGTTACGCTTTGGAAGGCGGGTGGAAGGTTTTTGGGATCCCTGGCGTTGTCGTGGACCTTCGTAGCAAACCTGAGGGACGAGATCGTCGGCTCGATTAAAGAAAGAACAAGAAGAGCTTCAGGTCCTGACATATTGAAATGCTGCGCGAAAACTGAAAATGTGTGGGGTCGGCAGGGAGGGCTCCGTTTATAGCAGCCCGCTTAGTTAGTATTTGCATTTTATTAGGTGAAATATTGTTTTTGTTAATAGCGATACCAAACTAACCAAATATAACGAAATCGGCTTAAATGCTTAAGACGGCTAAAAGATAGATATTAAGAGCATAAAAAATGTCTTTCGTTTGTTAAAGTTACAGGGCATCTTAAAAACTGTACGTTTTATTTTAAGGATATAAAAATTGCCGAAATTAGTTTTTAGGCGGACGAGTAGTAAAATAACAGGAAGACTTGCGTTTAAGGTACGGAAATCTTAACAAATTACCGATAAAAAATCGCGCATGTATTTTTAAAGTATTTGTAATATGCAGCTACTAAAAGAACCCGCCAATCCTCGCCGTACACGAGTTTTCTACTTTTTGAATTGGTGTCCTACGGTTGGACCCCCGTAGGTTAACTAAAACAAAGCTATTTTGACATTTTCGGTTCCTATTAGGTATATGCCCTACTAAGCGTACGTGGCTTAACCTAAAGCGGTAATCGATCGATTTTATATCAGCCTTTTCGTAACCTAAGGTTTAGGAATAATAATACGGGTTTTGTAATTTTCGCTTGTTTTGTAAGTAAGGTATTATTCCGTCGAGTAAAAAACCGGTTTAACTGAGATTATTGTAGGGTCGACTGTGTTACAGACCGTAACCCTAAGCCACAGAATATCTGGGGCTGAAGTTATCAGCCTTATCTCTGGCATAATCGGGATTCTCGACGCAACCGTACACGTTTACAGCGCCATTACTAACGCCTCAGGCCTCCCAGAAACCTTTCGTAATATGGCTTAACGGCTCCCTTTTATTAAGGAAACTTTCGAAACTGTTTTGGGACATCTGAATACCAGCGGCCCGGAAAAGCCATTTTATAAAACGGTAAGGCCTATAGTAAATGGCTATAAGGATAAGGCTATATGCCTGGAGGAAATATTTCGAAAGGTTATCCCAAAAGCCGATGCCCCGAAAATGGAGCGATATTTTCTCGCCGTTCGTACCTTGGGTAAGGGAAGCCGGGTGGAAATGTTTATGAAAGGTATCTTAGAAAATGTACAATTTTTGGCAGGAAATTATGTGATAAAATTAGCTACAGAATTAAAGCTTAGGAAATTAGTAAAGGTAACAAAAGAAATATCGGCTATTTTACTATCGCTACCGGCCGGTACCTTAGATCCATATATTAACAACTTCGGATCCGGCCCTTAAAATGTTAATACTGGTAATAAAACTTAAAACAATAATAACGGCCCAGGCCAGTAATTTATCGGCGGCACGTTTTCTTGGGCGTTGCGTTTTTCCGAAATCATTTAGTAGGAATCAACTTGTTTGTCGACTTTTTTCCCGATCAGTAAATCGCCTGATTGGCCTGTTCCGTATAAAGGTTACGTGCTATGGTGGCCTAACTTCTCTATTGATGATTTGGCCGATAAATTCCATATATGCCTCGAAATCTATTTCGCAAGCCAGATTTCCGTCCGATCTGGTTCCGGAAGCAGCAGATAATTCTTATCTGATAGAGGAGAAAAGCCTCGTAGAGCGCGATGACTATCCCTTCCAACTTCTCGGTAACTGATCCGAAAGACTCGTTCCTAACCACGTTGTCGTCCTTGTTCAGGAGATGTTCGGTCAGGACGCAATATCAGTCCATTCTCGAAATGACATAAGCAATGCCCGTAAGATTCGATTCCGTTGCCTTCCCGGGATTCGAGAGGATCTAGACGGATACCAGTAACGCGGAGAGCAGGCAAGCGAAGTGCGAGGGAGGATGTCTCACTTGCAATCCAACACAAACACCAGCCCATGGAAGCGCAGCCCGCGGTATGTTGCCGATTGCCGCGTCGATCATTCTCTTGGCATTCTCAATATATCCGACGACATTGCCTAACCCCTCCGTAATCTTCGAGCTTTTCTCGACCCCGAGAGCTGTCATGAGGTCTTCATATAAGATTTGAAGAGCTCTGTAGCGTCTCTGTCTTTCTCAAAATTGTCGTAAGAGGCATTCTAGAGCCTCTGGGATGTGGAAAGCTCTGGGGAACTGTTGCTCTGTGGGCTTTGTCACGGGCTGACGCTCTTCGGCTCCAGGGTCGGCCTCGGCAGAAGGATCGGTGACGGGTGGGGCGGAAGGTAGAATATGTGTCTTCGCAGTATGATCGGAAGAGGCATTCGAAATCACTTGGGTAGTGGACGCCTGACCAGCTGATGAGGCTCGGCGCTTGCTGGAGCCACCCAAGCCCCGTTTTCTATGCATACTCTCATTTCGAATCAAAGTGTCGGGGCCCCACTTAGCTTCTGAATCACCTTTTTGCAACGCAACTTTCAACTTCGCATATAAGCATTCAAGCCATATATCTTAACAACTAAAAGGCTGTGAACGCACAGCCAGATATAGTTATGTGGCCCTCGTCGAGGGCTACATAATGATACCGTATGCACCTTCTAACTGTTATATTGGCGAAGCTATTAAAGAATCCGTATGGCATAATCGGAAAAATGTTATTTAAAGACTTGTTTCTTATCAAATATAGCAGTCAAAAAGTTCTATCCGGTATCAAAATGTAGCCCTCGACGAGGGCTACGTAACTATATTTAGCTGCACGTTCCCAGCCTTTTAGTTATTAAGATACATGGCTTTGAATACCGATATATCCAAGTTAACGGTTGTGTTGCAAAAAAAAGGTGTGTGATTCAAAAGCTAAGTGGGGCTAGGACACTCTGATTCGAAATGGGAGTAAGTGACTTTGAAGAGATCGGAGAACGAGCCAGGGAGGCCTGAGCCAGCTGAGGTAAATTAAGCCATTATGCAGCTAACAGCCCTAGCCTTCAGCTGGGTCTGACACTAGCGCTGCCAAGCAGCGTCGATGTAGCGGCAGCCGGACCTATCGATTATAAGTGCTCGAACAATGCCGCCCGGGGTGAATACGTACATCACCCTGTTTCATGAAACCAGGTTTTTTTGGGTATACTGTAACCGGCACACCCCGCCTTCCGACCTTTACGCCGTTAGCATTCCGAGCTTCGAAGTATGCATGGACGCATGTGCGGGCTATATTGTGACGGACGGTCCTGCTATGGTGTTACTTTTGCCCAAGCGTGGCTCAACCGAATATTGTCCATTGTGCTCGCGTCGAAAGGCGGCCGTTTCTTGAAACAATATCCGCTGCCCACGGGGAATTTAATGTAACCCGGGAGCGCTGTAGTTGTTCACTCGGGCATCATGATATTCTGATCTGTCAGGTGGAAAGGGGCAAGTGGCTGGGGTTATGATCCGCGCAGAGGGGCGAGGATAGAGCCTGCCTGGCGAAAAGAAATGGCTTAGTGTCGTTAACTGAACAAACTAATGATGGACGTACTCCGTACAGGCCAACATAGTCCGTATGTGTCGGACTTGTGAACGGCGAGGCGCAGCTATCTAGGATGAAAAGACGAGAAAATCCATCCGAGATCTGGGCATCGTGCACCTTGATGGATGGTTTCTAAGAAGAGCACCTAATTATTCCGCCTAGCTGATCTCTTGCGTGTTATTCTTATGCTACAGAGCCCAGGGAGGCCCGAAGACCCCCGAAATTATGATGTGGCACACCCAGATCAAATTGCGTTCCCATTCGTGGTGCTCCTCACGCTCTAAGAGTGCCATTCCATCCAGTAGCTCGGTTGGGTAGCAATGCGGGGTGTGGCAAGTTTGTGGAGAGGCAGGGTGCGAGAGGGCGAGGGCACCCCCCAGGTGAAGACAGGAGTACTCGAGTATATATAAATTAGATGAGAGGTGCAGGCACAGTTTTTGGGGTTTCTGAAGGTGTCCTCTTATGTCTACAAAGCTCCGCAGGACCAATTTGAGAATGCTTGACACAGCGATACCGGAACACCTTCGGTGCACTCGCATTCGACCAGCAAAGGAGCCCCCCGACTTTCGGCCCCCTTATCCATCATACAGCGTGCGATTCCCCGAAAATGTTTCCGAACTGGTCATGGCCGTTATCGGGGCGCAATACAAGACAGCCTCGGATGCCGACGGAGTAGCTCAATCAACGCTATCGACTTTTCTGACGTCCCCGAGCAACCCTCCTTCGTTCTTCGAGTGGGCATCCGTTACGGACAACAAAGACTTCTACAATGTCTCAGCTCTGTCTTATTGGCCAAGCAAGGCCACCTATGAGGCTTGGGCCGAGCAGTCAGGGTTCCGGGAGTGGTGGCAGACGCTTAAGCCAGAAGACTGTCAGCACGGATGGTTCCTCGAGGTCTTCTTCCCGACAATGGACCGCTTCGAGACCCTCTTCAACACCAACGAGGTGCCCGAAGGTTCTGCCCACATGAGAGAGGGTATGAGCGGAGCTGTCCAGGAGCATGCCTACTGGGGAAGCATGCGCGACCGCCTTCCCGCTTGCCAGATCGACGACCTTGCCGGCACCAAGGCCACAGCGGACGATTTCAGAGGCTCTCAGAGATCTGGAATTGGTGGTCGAATCAACATTCCCGGCAAGGAGAACCTCACTGTTGTACGTTCTGGGCAGGACTGGCTCGGTACATCACCAGAAGAGCGAAAGCTTTACCTCGAGACAATGCATCCGGTGTTGGCCAAGGGCATGAAGTTTCTGCGAGACCACGGCGACGAGGTGGGCTGCTATAGCTGCCGTTTCATGGATATTATCGACCCAGCTACAACAAAGGCCGATAGAGACCGCACTTTTGGGCTAGCCTATTTTGACGACCTTGCCTCACTCGAGTATTGGTGCAAAGAACATCCGACTCACCTCGCGATATTTGGAGGCTTCCATCAATATGCGAGGAAACTGCAAAACCATGTCACCCTCCGTGTTTTTCATGAAGTAATGGTTCTTGAACCTGAGCAGCAGCTTTTTGAGTATGTTGCTTGCCATCCGGGGACTGGGATGCTTGTGACGGACAGGTAGATAGGAATTATTTTGACATTGCATGGACCCTAGGCGGATGAATTAGCAACTAGATAGTTGTTCACGGCCAGAGCGCCAAGGCACCTCATATATACCTTTATGCCCCTGGGCAACTTGTCTCCCTGCCTCCAGGTATGATGACCATGATCCTTATAGGCGGACCGACCAAACAACAAAGTCTTATCCGTACACGGACACGTGTACGAGCAAGCAGAACTTTAGGAACCCAGCATTTCCACCAATCTAACATCGTTTCAAGCGTCCCCCCGGGACAAATCCATCTTCGGATAATCAAGGAATGTGGGAAAGTATCCAACATGCTCTAAGGGTTTGTTTATAAAAACTGTAAGCTAGTCAGTGCGGGTCAGCAAGTAATAAGAAACGCTGGTTTGGGATGGAAAGAACGCCAAGGTAAACGAGGAAACGCTTCATATAAGTCAAACACCCCCTTCACGCACCACCCCCTTCACGCACCACCCCCTTTACGTACCACCCCCTTCACGTACCA